>JANHFJ010001897.1:100682-114522 GCA_032468195.1 Cerberus rynchops
CTACCCTGTCTATACTAGTACCTCTTGCTCTACTACCTACGGTCGCAGGGCAGTTGCATACACATTTCACTGCATTTCGTACCATGTATGTGATGAATAAAATTTGATAGCATAAATCTTGTATAGGCTCAAATGCGAAAAATATTCCCAACAACTCAGCTCTTTGTATATAGAATAAAATAGATGGCAAATGATGTTTTTTTTTTTTTAAGTATTTGGGATAATCGGACTTTATGCATAATTATAGAAATTATGCAAATGCATCTGTTTTCTGGAAGACCAACTGATTGGTACATCTTCTACTTTTTTATGACAACATTGTTAAGATTTTTGATGTGTTTTAATGTTATTTTTCTGGTCATGAAAATTAAGACTGAACAAGCCTTGAACATTAATCATTCTAAGATTTGAATTCACTGAACTGAATTGTATTGTATCTAAATACAATATACTATAGTAGATTTCATCAGTGGTATGTTAGTATTTACCACAGGCATACCTTTATATTCTTTCTCATCTGGTTTTTTTTAGCAAAATCACCTACCCAAACTTATTTAATTTATGAATCAATCATACTTTTCCTATGGATGCATCAAACATGATTTTATAGGCAATTTCTAAAAAGACAAGCAGTTTTGATTTAGTAAAAAAGGTGCTAAAACAAACTGTAGCTTTATTTATTAAATTCCCATCCTAGTGATTTTACAACTGTCCAGAAATTTTACCACCTTATTTTAAATCACAACCACAAATATTCTAAAATCTCCTAATATATTTTAAAGTTATGAAATAATAGCACCTACTGGTTACATCCTCTCCAGCTTAGATATATTTTTCAAATCAAAAGTGTATCGTTTTATAATATATCCAATCTTTGTGTTTCATATTCTCATTTACATTCTGACTATATGACTGAGTATACAATCTTCAATGACCTCATCTGATTATACATTTTGACCTGGATAAAGTTAATCAGAGTATTATACATTTTGACCTGGATAAAGTTAATCAGAGTAAAAATTGCAGATAAATATTTGGATAAAGCATGTAAAGAATACACAGGGCAGTAGATACATAATTTCGGCAACTTTGGCAGGTAGAACAATGACCTATGAAAATAATTTCAGATCTATATTATGGATCTTCACCATGGATAATATTGTATGTTTATTTAAGATAAGGAAGAAATTCAGAAAATAGTATAGATTTCCAAATTAAAAAATTGTAAAGAAAAACACGAAACTGTCAGTGTCAATGCCTCAACATGGAGTTGAATGTTATTAGATAACTCCCCTAAAGCCTATTTCTGTGACAATGAACAAAGTGCAGAGAAAGTTTTATTTCTGATACTTTTAGTTGGAAAGAATGGAGTAAAGGAAGAGGCAATAACAGGATTAAAATACAAATACTAAAAACAAAGGAACAGCCCATATCTGCTAATTTTCTCCCCAATTCTTTAACAATCAGAATTAAATCCAATCCTTAATTGTTGCAGAGCAGTAGTTTGGTCTAGTGGCTAAGGCACCAGGTTACAAAGTGGGAGAGTGTGAGTTCAAGTCCCACCTTAGCCTTGAAGCCAGCTGGGAACTCTGAGACAGTCTGCCTCTTTCAGCCCAATCAACTTCACAGTGTTGTTATTGTGGGGTATATAGGAAGAAGAAGGTATGTTGGAAATTTTTGCCATCTTGAATTATTTGTAAAAATAATACAGGTAGGATACAAATAAATAAGTAAAATAAAAATCAATTGCATATGAAATAATACTAGCCATCATTTCACCATCAGTATTTACTGTAATTCATTTTAACACCATTCAAGCAATATATTTTGTTGCTGACATTTCAAAGTCCTACCAATAGATAATTGGAAGCCATTTAAATATTTATATTCAGACTAGCGACGTAACAATATTTTGATAAGAATAGTTTCTTCTTTAGAATGAAAAAGTAGGAACAATTGTGGGTTTCTTATGTAGTGAGTGAACTATGAATAAAAAAATGCCAGGTGTGCAGACTGAATTTACCACCAACCCAATATTTTAATTTTCTTGTGCTAATTTGAGACTATTTTTTTATTTTTTACACGTTAAAGAACAAAACATTTAATTGAAAAAAAACAACAGTTCTATTTTATCTTAAAATAATACTGATTAGTAAAACTAGCTAGCCAGCACCAGAATATTAGCCCAATTTAAAAGCTGATAACTATTCTTCAAACATTTATAATAATTTAATTTGGGGTCAATCAGTTCATAATGACTTAATAAGTCCATGCCTTTACTTGATACTACAAATCATTACTACATTTTTGATGCAAATTAGTCTGAAAAAACCTGGCTACATAATTGCTTTAAATTCTACCGGTATGTGCTTCTAAAAATGCAATCATCATCTCTTTTCACCATTAAAGAATTTGTTTTTCAGACTGTATTTATTCCATAATTAAATGCTCTATAATCTAAAGCAACTCAAGGCAACATACAAAAAAAGGCTATAAAAAACACGTCAATAAAACAAGCTTTTTACATTTCCTCTTTTTAATTGACAATAGCCCCATAAGCCACTTTTTAACACATATACTAATACATTTTACAAGCTATGAAGTATGAGGAGCAAAAAAATAAATAAATCACAGGCAGGTTGTTTTCTGAATGAACTGAATTTGACCTTCAGAATGAGGCAAGGTTAATTGCACAATGTGCACACACTTATTCCACGGCCCCCCATATAACGTAGTTTAATAAACATAGTTGCAAGAAATGAATGAATGCAAATTAAATATTGCTCTTTCTATTCAAGTACTACTTAAATCTGAACACAATAATGAACACAATATAAGCACATTTTTTATTGCTCCCTGGATTTTTTACTGAATTGTTCAAGGAAAATTAAAATGGCAGGTAAGAGTGAGTAAAGCATCTCTAAAAAAAATTTTTCTGACTCCACCCTATAAGAGACAAGGGGGGAGGGGGAGGAGAGATAGATTATGAGAAACCTAGCAGATAAAAATGAGACCACCTCCAAAATTGATACTTGTTCAAATAAGCCATTCTGAATTAATTGGTCCGAGTTCTTAAAATAAAAAAACTGGAAGGAGAACATGGTGAATTTAAACATATTAGGACAGTTGCTTTTTCATTACAGAACAATTCTTTTTATTATTTTAGATACTGGACACATATACAATTTGATATAGTCATATACTTCTTTTGGGAGGTATATGATTTGGTGTGACATATGGCTTCTTATGTATAGTGTTTATAGCACTTAAAGTGGTATGAATAATGCATACTTTTCAATAATAAAAATATCTCTGAGAATAATTCAGAAACTCAGAATAATTCTTCATTCTAAATTATGATCCTTGTTCTTTTGATTCTTTGAAAACATTAAACAGCACTTTATTTATTATTCAACCAACTAAAGGCATTTCAAACTGCAGTAAAAATATTATCAAAAAAGCTGAAGTTAAAAAGCTTTATAGTTTGTAAAGGGTTATGATTATTAGTTATGAAATTAATCTGTGTAGAAAAATGTTTCATACTGGAATGAAAACTATTTTGAATTAAAATTGTTTTTAAAAAATGCATTAAAAAGTGCATATAAATATTTGCTACATATCGAAAACTAAATAATTAAAAATAATGCAGATTATTAGTACACTAATTTGTTCTTCTGTGTGCATTTTTCATTACCAGTATCTTTATTATTAACACTGGACAGTATTAAAATGATGCAATGATATTAATTGGTTTTATAGTTCTCTTTCATAATTTTCTCACTTCAATTTCAAGCTTATTTCAAAATTGGAAGTTTCATGTTTATCTTGTGTGTTGGCATAGGCCTAACAAACTCTTTTGAATCCTAGCAATTATTTTCACAAAAGTTTTTGAGATTTACTGAATCTCAAAAATACCAAAAATAGTGGGTTGATATTTAAGTTATTGTTCCAAACACTAGCTGTTGGATATTATATGCTATTCTTTAGATGAAACAAAGGAAATAATGTTTTGTTGGTTTTCCCTTTTGATTTTGATTTTGACTAATTAAATGTGCAAGAAAAAAACATTAAAATACAATGCCATTTCTAAGCAAAATTTTAAAAATGCTGTGTTTTTAAAGTTTTAACAAATTAGCTAACATAATTACTGAAAACAAAATTAAAACTGTAATCTTTATTTCTATGGCATGAATCTAAACGTTAAAACGATGCTACTATTTAAATTGCACAAATAATGAATTATATTTAAAACAGATATAGCAGAAAATGACTTTTGTTCTGAAATGTTAGTTTTATTTGCTACAAAGTATTCATGATGAGGTAAATAATATTTTAGTTAAGTCTTTGTGTCTAAGAGATCTATATGGTAAAACATCACAGAATCATTCAAATAAAAAGAATGTATTGTGAATTTCAAAATTACTTATTAAATTCTAATACAATTTAATGAATGTTGAAAATGAAATTACCGTAATTTTAAACATACTGTATTAGTTTATTAAAATTGTGACTGCATAAATCTTAAGACTGTCTTAATACTTGTGCAAATCTGATCAATTAATGCCCTTAAAAATGCTGTCATTCACTTTATGTAATGATGGTTCTGTCTGTAAGGAACCTGGAACTTCAGTAGACTGCTGTAGCCTAGGGCAAGAGTTATGTGACAAAGCTACAGCACACTTAAAGGTTGCCTAAATTCAGCTTCTGGATTCTATACTCTCTGTCCATACTAACTGGCAGGGTGAAACCCAAAACACAGAGTTTTTCCCAGATTATGCTAAAATAAATGTACAGATCTGAAACTTAATTTATTAAATCAAATATTCAGTTAAGCTTCCTGAACTGAAATATAACAAGCCTTGATTGCAAATTCTATTCATTATATCAGGGGTGTTAAAGTTGCGGCCTGTGGGTTGGATGCATCATTTGCTGGCCACACCCACTCCCAGTTTAGCGGAAGGTTGTGATACGTTGCATGATAACATGCCGTCATGAGTTTGACACCCCTGCTTTATATGAGGACACCAGAACCTCCTGCTCATATTCCTGTCCATCATTTTTGTTTTTCTTATTGATGTAGTCCCACTACGTTCTTTTTCATTGTTTATTTTATAGTTCTATTATCTTATTTATTTTGTTTACATTCTTCATTTCTTCCTTTTAATTGTAAGCTGCCTAGAGTAACCCCACAGCAAACCAGCCAGCAAGTTTAACAAATAAAAATGTTTTAAGCTAGGATATGATGGCTGAACTCAGGAAATTATGGTTTGGTAAACTGTGGTTTATAGGAACAATTCTGAAACCAAAGTTTTATCCTGGATTGTTCTCAACATGTTAAGAAGAAGAGGAGGAGCATGATAGGACTGTGACTTTTGCATATGGCTGGAAAGCACAGCTTCACCGTTATATTTGAAGCAGGCCTTTGGGCAGTTTCAGTCAGGTATTTGCCATGTGTGGAGAGAATAGTGCACAGAGGGCATATACAGTACTTTGACTCATGTTTGTTCTATATGGGGACATAACTCTGGTAATCTGGGAATGTTACAGATGGCAATGGCAGCTGTCTTCATATTCAAGCACACCCAAAGAGATTCCTCTTAAGTCTTGACTATTCAAAAAGGGAAAAAGCAGCAGGGGTGGGCCATCTATGTGTCACATTCTCTTCCTACCTGATACAAATGCCCATGGGGCTTTTATAGTAGCAAAAAAAAAAATACATTTAGAGACTTCATTATTTCAATTTATTTTAAATGAATTCTTGCCAATCGACAAGTTCCAAACAATGTCAGCTTCTCTCTAGAACAGAAAGCTATTTCTACGAGTTAAACTAATATTTTAATTTTCTGATGGAGAAATTAACTTAATCTGTTGTGACAAATACCATCAGAACCTTGTTTCAACAGTAACATTTATTGCAGCATAAACTTTTAGAATTATAAATTCATATTTACAGGAATATATAAATATTCCTTAAGTTAAGGAATAAGTTAAAACTGTGATGCTTTCACAAACATAGGGGACACACATCTGTTTATAACAGATACAATGATACAATTGTGAGAGGTAAACCTTGTCGTAGATTGAGAAGCTAACTTTGTCCCGGTATCTATTCTGACACCAGAAGACTTAATGTTATTAATTATAGCAAGAATTCACATATCTAATCATCATCCACTTCAATGTAGCTATCATTACCACTAATAGCTCACCAAACTCTAGGAATGACAACTGATATGGAATGTATAGGAAACAGATACAAATTTAGCATCAAAAATTTTAACTTCCCCAAAATAAATGCAGATTACTCTGGCTTCTACGGATATTTTGTAACTGACCTCAAGATGACCAAAATTTATTTTCATAGCAATTTATTTTATGACAAAATAATTGAGATGAAATTTCCATGGATTAAATAGAGACAAAGATGACCAAATTTAATGAATTCTTTATCTCAATGGTACAAAAATACCTGTCACACCAATATGTATATAGATTCTATTGAAAAGCACATTACCAGTGAATATACTGGCAATATTTCATTTCCCTGTAGTATTTTACTTTTTAATCTTCTCCTCATGTATGAGCAGTCTACAATTCAGAAAAAAATTATGCTCTAACAAAAGGAATTAGATGTTAAGATGTACAAAACTTTCAATTTCTCATATATCAGTGACTAATCTTTATGTCTGTCCTTGTTGTCTAATATCAAGAATATGTCAAATGATACATCTTGAAGATTAAGTTCCTTCCATATAAATTACTTGTCTGTCTGTTCTTCTTGCTGGCCTTTAGCCACAATAATGTTTTGATTTGATCTAATCTATGGTTGGCTTCATTTATCTACTGGAAACCAATGAGTTTATTATTTGCGGTCACAATCTATTTCCTTGTTAACTGACAATATTTTATGTATTATAATTTTATACAATGATAACTATACAAAGATTTAAAATGAGACAACACTAACATTTATTTACAAACACATTTCCTTAGAGGATTTCAGGACCATTTTGACATTCATGAAAGTTATGTGATTTCTGTATTTGTTTTATGAAACCTGGCAACAATAAATGCAGTTAGATTCTAGGCAATATAACTTTTAACAAAGGAAATAAACCATGCAAATATATTTCATGACGCCTTGCTCATATTAGACCAGAGGAAAATATCATTTTCATAAAACAAAAGCTACTAGAAATGAAGTCCACATTTACATATACACACTACACAAATTCCACTTCTATCTAGGATTAAATGGTCACATGCATGTGGGAAGTAAGTAGCATATCACCTTGGTCAGCAAATGAGAAGGCTTTCCTGCAATGTTTCTCAGAAGGAGGGAGGTTTCCCTGTCCAAATAGGAGTGCTTGTACAGAAAAGAAAAGAAAACAAATTAAGTCACAAGAAAGCCAGTGCAGTCATTTTATAATGTATGATCAGCAATAGATAAGAGCAACTTCTCTTCTTCATCTGAAGCACAAATAGGGTTTTAGGTATATTTCAAGCCAAGTATTAAGCAAGCTGCCAGAATGGTGCCGTAGTTTTCAAAACATCTACAAATTCCTTTCCATCCCAATTCTGAAATTTTCTAGGAACTATCCCTTAACAATTGTATAGAAATATTCTAGAACTTATGACCATGCCAACATACAGTTTTAGTCAGAATTTCACCTACATAATATAATGAAAAAATGGTATTTCAATCATTTAAAAATAATATAATCTAATAACTATAGCCCTGTCCAGGAATGTATTATCCAGAATGCTCAGCTTTAATCTATTCCCACTGCCATTGCAACTATTTTCTATTTCTTCTATACTAGAGGAACTCAGTATATTCCATCTGTTATCATTTTTGTGGATAAACCTCTAGTACACTAATCTTACAGGATGGAATGTAAATTCTTCTATTAGTGACTATTCAGACAAACCTTCTAAACAAAGGCTTCCAAGTGGTGTTTTGCAGCACTGGAGGTAGGCCTAAGAAAGGCTGAAACAAGGATATTTAACTTTTGGTTAAAACTGAATTTTTCCTCACAAAGTTAGCTAACTGTTTCTATGTATCCTGGAAACTAATGGTAGAGCAAACTGCTGCAGAGATTGCATTCTTCCTAGATATTGGTAGAAATGGGCAATGGCCAAATAAGAGATGCTAAAGCAGACACTTGAGAGATATGGCCATAAACGAAGACTGAGGTAGAATTTTTGAAAGCATGGTAGTAAGAATTTGGTTGACCAAGGTAGCCCCATTATCTTAAGCAGCTTATTCTTCCATATAACTGCACCCTGGAATTTTTTAACAAACTATCTTCAACAATTCTTAAGGACAGATAAATACTTTGCTCAGAGAAAAACTGTCCATGTGGGAAACTGCAAAAGAAAACACCTTGTGAATATTTGTCTAATACCTCTTCTACAGGGATAATTCTGTCATCACTATAGCATTTTTAACACAAAACTTTCCAGATGTTCTTGCTGACTTTGAAATAAATTATCTACTTGGAGACAAAGATACCAAAATAACATGGCCAGTCGGGTAGTTCAGCTTGGGAGAATAGTGAGCATAGCAACATTGAAAGGAGGAGCAGAAAGTGCAGTAAGACAGAAATCAAGGGTCTTCCAGTTGTATTATTGCATATTACTGTATTTTATGTTACTTACTTCTTTAAAATATTTGCTTTTATTATTCTTGTTACTACCATTTTAAGCCTACATTTTGCTTTTTTCTTAGGTAATATATTAGGCAATGAACTAAGTAAAATCACTGTGTTAAATAACCAGATTTAGCTGAAAAATTATGCAAACCGAAACAATTGAGGGCAAGCAAATATTTTAAGGGGAAGTGATAAAAACTTCAATAAAAAGCAAAGTAATAAAATTCTATAAAATTATCATGTTCTTCTGGAAATGTTTAAAAGCATAATTAGATAATTTGTTATGCTTTTGCCTGTGCTTACTTTAAGATTTTAATTTTGTGAAAAAATTTCCTTAGTCTTTTAATGTTTTGGATAATATTTAGTGGTTAAGACACCGGGCTAGAAAATTGTATGTATATATGAATAAATACATGAATACATTGTCCTATATATAGCATTGAAACACAGCTGATATGTGCTTAAATGTCACTTTAATAATTGAAAATAAATTTTTAAAAGTGAAAAACGATTAAGTACTTTAATATGCAGCTAGCTACATCTGTAGTATGCTTAGTTACACAATAAATAAGGGTACTATTGCTACTAACACTATCACCACCACATAAATATTATTTTCAAACATTAAACTAGCCAATTTTAGATAGGGTAACAAAAAAAGGTCAGATAATTTTCTAGTCAGGAGATGGCAGTAATGTGCCTTGGATAATTAACAAGCCCCTGACACAATTGCTTAATCTAATCCTACACTACAAAACATTCACAAGCCTCAGAATGAACAATCTATACTTGTTTCATATTGTGACAAAATCAGCTCCAGCTTTTCGAAATCAGAATAAAGTGCCTATTTCTGAACTAGATCTTATTTTCAGTAAAACTGAAAAGATCTCCCTGTCAAAACTACTATTTGAAGCATATAAAAGGGTGCTAAAATCAACCTCAATTCTTAGGAATTGTCTAAGCTATTTTCTTAGTAGCATTTAAAAAGTAGCCTGTCCAGCTAAAAAAAACCTTCCCAGCAAAAATAAGCCAGGTCTGAACACACTTAAGTTTGCGATTGGCCCTAGGAACTAGGTGCTATCTTACCTTGAGGGATTGATAAATTTGCTCTACAAATTTACTTGCTTTCTCCCATAAAAAACTGCCTAAAATTTGAGATCTGGAGAGAGACTCTTCTCAGAGCTTCCTCATCTATGAGTCCATCTTTTTCAGGGTGTATTTTAGTTCCAGAGCACCTGTATGCAAATATTTAGCTTTAATATAAGCACTGTATCCACACTGGTCTTTTAAATCAATTTTCTGATTTACATGTTATCAACTTTTCAAATTTAATTATAGTACCCATTGCTGACAATGGAGTTGGGTTTTTGTTTCTATTAACTTTTTAACTCGTTGCTTTGCTTCTTTTCATGTTTATTTCATTACTTCAAAAAGAGTTCTGAGAAAGTAGAACTTGCCCTCTTCTGAGTTATCACTTTAATAAATGCACCCTGTAATAGTAATGACACATATTTTAAAATAAAGGCTGAACCATTATCTGAGATTGCTAGAAAGATTGGGAAACTGCTGACTTGTTTTCTGCAGAACATGCTTTGCTAAGAAATGCTATGACTCAAAATTTATGACTTAATGGAAAAAAGTATGTCGATGTATTAAAAAAATTCCCCTAGCCTTTTTTCAATTTCCCAAGATTGCATGCAAGTCAGACAGTATGTTAATATGTGACCAAAAAAACCCTATGAGTGAGTTTTCTTGGATATTATTTAAAAACAAAAACAAATACTTAAATAAAGTCAAAAGCTGAATAAAGAGTGAAAAATTATACAGCTGTATTATTTTGATAATTTGTAACTACAATCAAAGCTTTTGAAATGTTTGTTTATAATTAATTGAATAAATAGTATATAAAATATAAACACTAAAAAGCTTGTTATCTGCCAACCCCCTGCCAATAAATATGAAATTTTAAAGATTTATGATTTCCTACAGGTTGAACTCTTTGCTCCATAGAGACTGTTTTTAATGGTGACTTAAAAAATTATTCACAATATATACTCATTGGGTGTCTTATTAGATAGTCTCTGCTCATTAAGCTTTGAAAATGCCAGAAGTGGTCTCAAGCATCAGATCTGGGACATTGACTTTCTGATTTAAGGTTAAGTTCTAGGCCTTTAGTTTGGGGAATTCTTCCAAAAGGATTTGTGGCAGCCATCATTCATTACAATATAGTACTGACATTTCATAAGGCATTTACATTAGCCAGGCCAAAGGCAATGTGCTCATCAATCCTCCTTGGATACTATAAGGATGACAGCCCATAGGCCCCTGCAGAGATGGCTCAATAGTATTTCTGACCTATTTCCACCTTTGTTATTCCCTTTTCAAGGACTCTCATCTATCTGTCTAGAGCAGGGTGTCAAATTTGATTGTATCACCTGTTATATAGTGACATTTTTTTGCCTTTGAGGAGCTGGGGTGGGCGTGGCCTGCACTTGATGCATCTGGCCCACGGGCCGCCAGATCTAGAGAAATTTCCAGGCATTCCTTCTATTCACTTTACTTGCAGGTAAAGTAAATTCTTCCATTTGCTTTAATTTTGTTTATTTTCCTTTCTTTTACTCTGCTACTTTACTATCTTTTTATGTTATATTTTTTATATTTCACACTTTATTTTATATCTTATATTTACACCATACACATACAAACACACCTACATACAGGTAGTTCTCAACTTACAACCATTCTTTTAATGATTGTTCAAAGTTACAATGAAACTGAAAAATGTGACTTACAACCAATTCTCACACTTACAGCCGTTGCAGCATGCATTTACAGTGGCTGCAGCATCCCAGAGTAATATGATCACCATTTATAACATTTCCAGCTGACTTCCAACAAGCAAAAGCAAGGGAAAAACGGGATTCGCTTAATGACCTTGTGATTCACTTAACAACTGAAGTGATTTGCTTAATAATTATGGCAAAAAAGGTTGTAAAATGTAAAACCAATCAACTTCCTTATCATAGTAAATTCAAGTCCCAATTGAGGATTACCAGGAACTACCCTGTACAAGATTTATCTTGCTGGTTTTTTGGTGGTAGCAAGTAAAAGACGGTGTCTCAAAGTTTTTAAAATATGATTTATTAATTAATATGAAATATTGCTCTATGAAAATTACATGTAAATTTGTGTCAAAAATAAAATATTTTGCAGGAGTCAAAAGAGAGACCTTTCTTTTTTTTTTTTTGTTAAAACTTAGAAATACTGTTCACTGTATATGCAGATGTTTCTGCTGATTACCTGTCTTCATGACATTTGGTGATGGTTCATTCCTATTATTTATATGCATTCCTTAAATGTTTCCCATTGTTAGTATATTTTTATGTTATGTTTAACTAAAGATTTAATTTGTATTTCTAATAAAAATGAAAATTGGATCAGCTTTCATAAATAAATCAACACATAAACAAACAAATATACACACACAGTTATTTCAGACCCGATGTTAGCAAAAGTCCATTATGGTTACCAGCTGTAACAACATACTGATTTTAGCTTTGATAAAATAAATCAGATTTACATTCTATCCTTTTACTTCTAACAATCTTAATCTTTGGTTCAACACAACATGATTTCATTTTTTAATCCATTCTCCTGAGATTTTTCAAGTTTAGAAACCCCCTTGTAAATCCAATATAAACCAATTATCCAGGTCACTCTCTTGGTTTATTGTTTGTATATCCCTTTTTATTATCAAGACATCAGCTGCTTTCCTTTATATGAACAGTATAGTACTTTTTTCCATGTCATTCATTTATGAATTCACTTTCAACTACGTTTCTTGTCATGCAGAACTTGATTCTCTTCCATAACATATTTTAGATAGTCTTCCCAAAGAGAAAATGTCTCTTTTGACACTATTAACTTCTGAGTCCATTGTTCAAAATATCCTTTAATATGTCCAATGTTAGTCTATTTTGCTTTATTCTATAATCATAAGTTGAGTTTATCATTTTCTTTCTTTAGCCAATTATACAGATACAACTCACCAGTAGAGGTGGCTGGTTAGGTAAGAAGACCTCATCCCACTCCTGTACGTTCTCTTCACTCTCTTAGTTTCAGTTTCAGTACAGTTTTTAATAATACTTTAGTCTGTATAGTTTTAATGTTTTAATTATTTTTTACTGTTTTATAACTTGTAAGCTGCCCAGAGTCCCCTTCTAGGGGAGATAGACAGCATAAAATAATAATAAATAAATATATAAAGAATAATAAAAACATGAAAGCTGTATTCTAGTAGGAGGCAATTAAAACAAGAGCAGAATAATTAAAATTCAAACTTAAAAAGGCAGGGGGGAGACCCTTTAAATATGTGTGATGTTAGGATACACAGATGAATGGGGCTTTTGTATTGTGACGGCCTGATATTTTTGCCATTCTCCCTCTCCCCAGTGCCACTCTCTTATGCTTACAAACTAGGGATATACATAGGCCTTCAAAGGACAGAGTGTAGTTCTCAGAAACTGTTCAAACATTTTTATAGAATTTGTGTCAGACTGTATTGTTATAACAATTTCTTCTCTCCTGTTCACCAACTTGTCTAATAGTATTTGATCTGCTACCACATTTAGCTGCATTTGCCTGGCTAGCAGACATAGCCTATTACACAAGCAGAGGTGCACTAAGTATGGCTGCGTCTTTGCCTTCCTCAGCCAACTGCTTGGTAACTAACTACACTCAATGCTCCAGCATTTCTTTTCTTTTCATATTTCTCTCCCTAGTTGTTCATTTGACAAATTCTGATTTCTACTACTACCACTTGGCTGCTACATATTAAAGAAAGAATGCTTCTCACTTGCTAGGCTGCATTCCTACCGATTTTCCTTTCCTCCTTAATTATTTATTCTGTTTTACTGATAATACTGCCTTGTTCTCAGATCCTTTACAATTCAAAAACTAATATAATGCAAAATATAGATTACATTTCTGACCCTCTCATATTATTAAGTACTCTTTCATCTTTAGGATTATGCATAATAACAAATGAAACCTCTAAAGAAAAAGAAACTATGAATCACATCTTCTCTCATTAACATAAATAGTGAAGGAGACCAAATTCTGATCAGGAACCGACAACATAAAACATTAATGTAAGAGTAAAATCACAGATTTAAAAAGTATTAGGC
>JANHFJ010001897.1:128077-148089 GCA_032468195.1 Cerberus rynchops
AAAACCGGCTGAAAAATGGACTGAAAAACAGGCAAAGAATGGGTCAGGTGGAGGTGGCAATAGGTGGTGATAGGCCGCAGCTATCTACTCACCCTGGAACAGCTGACTGTTGGTATTCCAGGAGGCAGATCCAACCACCAATCAGATGCTCATGCTAAATCAGGCTGTGCTGAAATTGACCAGACTGTTGGCTATTTGCTGCAAGGAGGCAAATTGCTGGGAGGCAGAGACAGATTTTTTTTTCTTGTTTTCCTCCCCAAAAGCTAGGTGCATCTTATACTCCAGAGCATCTTATACACTGAGAATCATAAATCATCCACAGTCATTAGGCTGAGATGGGGGGCTATAAAAATTGAATAATGAAATAAATAAGGTAAAAGGGAGAGGAGATAAAGCACAATAAGTCTTGCAAGATTGATGTCAGCCTTTTGGGATAAGGCATATCAGGAAATTCTTAAAGTTCTTATAAGATTAGAATTATACATTTTTTGAGATAGACTATAATAACCAAATTTTGCAACTCTGATTGCATTTTACCTTCCTTCCTCTTATATCCCATTGAATACTTCTTGTTTCTCAGAACTTAAGGAATGCTTTAGCTTCTTTTCTTATATGGCTTGGGACCTGGGTACTTACATCAGCCTCCCGTTGACTTGTGCGTTCCCACAGGGCAGGCTCCTTGGGGTTCCATTGTCTGGATGGTGTCGTCTGGCAGCCCCAAGGGTTCGAGCCTTCTCTGTGGGGGCACACTCTCTTTGGAACGAATTACCCCCGGAGGTCCAAACCATCACAGACCTATGGACCTTCTGCGCGCATTAAAAACCTGTTTGTTCCAACAGGCCGGTCTGGCGTAGTACTATTAGTTGGGGGTTTTAAATTAGTTTTAAATTTAAAATTTTTAATCGTTTAAATTTTAAATTTCTAATTTTCACATTAGGTTTTAAATTTTTAATTGCAATCAGCCACCCAATTTAGTTAAATTTTAATTTGTTTTTAAACTGTTATTTATTCTGTGGTTTTTTTAGATGGCTGTAAACTGCCTTGAGTCCTTCAGGAGAGAGGCGGTATAAAAATTAAATAAATAAATAATAAATAAATAATAATATTTATTTCCTTTAAGGGCATCCTGGTTTTCTACATGTTAAAGTTGTACTCCTATATGGAGTTGATTCACAATCTTGATTTTCTCTTTGACTCAAACTTCTGCTTGAACAATAAGTGGAGGCCATGACAAGGATAGCCTTTCAACAATTACAGCTAGGGCAGCACTTTTGTCTTTTCATGAATTAGAATATATTGCACATAGTCATTTTATTTATTTTTATTTCTTTGAATTATATAGCTGTCTACTTCACACAATTGACTCTGAGCAGTTTATAATAAAATAAATAAAAACAAACAAAACACATAATATAAAATAAAAACACATGAAAGCTGAACTTCATAAAATAACTATCAACAAGCTCGGGAAATGGGCTTACCACTTTTGGAGCTCCAGACCTTAAGCACAAATCCAAGTTTTTAGCACCTTGTGAAAGGCCAGCAGGATCAGGGTTAACCTAATCTGGGAATGATGTTCCACATATGAGTGCCACTCTTGTTGTTGTTTTTTACTTTAACATTGGGGTTTCAACTTTCTTGAAGACCATTGAAGGAGGTTTACCCTTTTACAGCATGTAGCCATCTGGATAGTTATGCATGCCTCCAAATTTACCCAATCTACTCCAAAAGCTACATTGTTTGCCAATTAGCTTTGGAGTGAATTCAGAGTATAGTTATCATTTTTAAAGTTCTCCATGGTTTAGGACCTCAATGTCTTTAAGAGTACCTTCTCTGACTTCCTTCACTAAATCTGCCAATTCAGTAAACAGGAAGAGAAGACGTTGTAAGTCCCATCTCTAAAATAATTCTACCCACAGAGACCTTTAATCAAACTTTCTCAGTGGTGGTCTCCTTCTCCTTCTCAGCTTGCCTTTGCAAACCAAATCAACTGTTTCTACAAGCCTATTAGAACATGGCTGTTTGATAGAACAATAGGGGATGGTAAGACAGAATCTGTCCTTGGTGGAGGATATTGTTGGAATGGGTGGGTTAAGTTTATGATTATAATGCTATGGAGTTTAAATTATTTTGCTGATGATTATGCAATATATAGCTTAGAGCCTGTAGGAATGGAATACACAGATCGAAATAAATAAATATATATTTACTTTTTTTAAAAATGAATAGATATATTAGGTTTATCCTGGTTTTTTGGTGTTCAGTTGTGATACTTGCCATGAACAAGATATATTCTTTAAGTATACTTTTTCACTTAAAAAATAATAAAACAACATCAGTGCCTTTTACAGGGCATTTGGGAAATGAGTAAAATAAATATAATACTTTTGAACAATATTTTATATCAGAGTTTGACTTTTCAGATTTTAAATTCCATATTCCTTCAGCCCTATCTACATGGCAAATGTGAGAGATGAAGGAAATTGCAAGTAATATTTAAACACCACATGTCAACCACATTTATTTTATTTAACCAAGTAGAATTCATAAATCAAACTCTACTGTTTATGATTTAAAGAAATGATTATGAGTCCAAGAAGCCAACATTTTTGCAAAAGAACAAGCTAATCATGACTTGTTTGCATTTTGCTCGTGGTTTATTCTTTTAAAATTGCTATTTGTAGATGTATTTAGGCTTCAGAAGAAAACAATAACAAACGAAAAATAAGATGAGTAAATAGAAACTAAGTGAATTATCATTTATTGCATTAAGCCATATATGTAAACAGATAACATGAACCATGGTTTCAAGTGACGGTTCAGACATTTATATGTGAACCTCCTATTATTTAATAATTTATATAACTTCGTTCATTGACCATGTTGCTAAGTTGGAAGTTGTAGGCAAACTGCAAACCTGGGAAGACAGCAGGTCCAAAAAGGAAGCTTGCAGATTTGTAGTCTGTAATAATAGATTTTGTGATCTTATTCTCAGCCTCCGAACCCAATTTGAAAGTTCGCTCTAAGTTAAAACAAAAAGTAACAGAAAGAAGAAGCAGCCCTTTACTCAGAAGGAAGGATGGAGCAATGGTCTGCTCATTGAAGAAAAGATTATTTGAGATGACAGGTAATGAACTAGAAATATCATGTCTAATTAGTATTTTAATTTACTACATAGTCAGCCAGATATCCAGACTGGATTTGGCATTTTTATCTACCTATCAAATCCTTCCTAAGAACTTGGGATAGGCAGATGTTGATGTTTGATAGGTTAAAAATATAGTCTCAGAATATAAATTGTTCCAAGTAAAGCTGCCTTTTGCAATTGACTGATGGTGATTTTGTCAATCCAATGGGTTTATGTAGTGCTCCAGTTGTTTTGGGATGTCATCCAAAAGTAGTAATATTGATACTACCTTTCCTTTCTTTTGCCACAGTCATTCTATTTCTATTTGCAGATTTTTGTATTTTGTTATCTTCTCCAATTCTTGCTCTTCTATTCTGCTGTCTCCAGGCACTGCTACATCCACTATCCAGACTTTTTTGTTTTTCTTATTGACAATTAAGTCTGGGGTATTATGTGGCAGATGTCTATTTGTTTGGATTCTAAAGTCCTGGAGCAATTTAGTTTCTTCATTTTCTTTAACTTTATCTATTTTATGGTTCTATTATTATATTATATTATATTATATTATATTATATTATATTATATTATATTATATTATATTATATTAACATTGGTTTCTTTTAATGAGGGTCATTATTTGGAAGATTCCTTTAAAATTACATCCTAAGAATTGTGCACTTTGGAAAAACGATTTAGAAAACGTTATTCACAAGAAATGATTTGTATCTTATATAAAAATGAACCACACTAACTCCAGCTATATGTCCAGTTAAAGATGTCCAAACTTTTCCAAGATTCCATTCAAAGCTTGAAGAAGATGGTGCTATTAAAGTCACTTTAATTAACAGGGATTTTTTTTTAAAAAAAATAGCATTTTTATTTTGTAGTTTGTGTAGAAACCTGAAAAAGATCATAAAAGTTCCTTTAATGAATAACAGAGAGATATCATGTTTGTGCTTGCATGAGATCTGAAACAATTCTCAATAATTTCAGTCACAGTCTTAGTAAATAGCTAATTTAAAGGAACCAAATGATATTGTATGTCTTTTGGTCGTTAGCATCAAGATTATTTTTGAAGACAGTACTTATCAGCCATCTGTTTATTTACTTTTTATATAAAAAGGGCACTTTATGTTTGCATGATGAATAGTATATATAAACATTATATAATACTATTCTACTTTGGTATATTACACACACACACACACACACACACACACATACACGTCTGTGTGTGTGTGTGTATATATATCTTTTGAGCAGCTCATAAAATATATTTTCTTTGTCTACATCAAGAACTTTAATAGGCACTTTAATCTATTCTTCAACAGTGGTATATTGTTTTGCCTCACCATGTAATCTTGAAAAAGCAGAGCTTTTTTATAGCAGAACAAAGTACGATAAAATCATTAAGATACTATATTAAGGTTTTGAAGATTCCTGTTTTTCCCTTAGAATTCACTGACTGAACTGCAAATGAGGTATTGTTTTTTATTAGTTGCTCATATAAAGGCCAGTTCACAACTGAGTCCTCCAGGGGTTTATCCAAACAGCCTAGGAATGGCAGCAGGCCTCATGAATTGATGACATGTTATCTTGACCTTTGGGAGTCCAGTATCTCTATCATGCTGGTCTCTTACAGAGGCAGCAGAGAATGCAGCCAAAGGTACTTCCTTTTCCTTTACTCATTAGGAACTTTTTAAAGTATTTTGCCTACCACTGAGAAACTTGCCCATCTTGGAAGGAAGAAAATATTTCTCAAGTAATAAATTGTGGGGTTTTGTGTATTGGAAACATTATGAGGTAAAGAAAAAAATATAACATGAATAAAAGAATACATTGTGTGGGCAATTTATTTTCTGTTGTAGTTGAAACTTTCTGATTATCAATCCTACTTAGATTTATTTCTTTAACAACATTCCAGAATCATCAGTTGGTAGCAGTTCTCCAGGATCAGTCCCAAGTTCACCCTGTAATGGTCCTACAAGAAATATAGAGAATGAAACACCAGTATTGCCTCTGAATTCCCCAACTGAGGTAAGAAAATGGTTTTATGTATCTGGTATTTGGATTACTGCACTAACCTGAAGATACCAAAAACTATGTCCAAAATATGGTGCTTAAGTAGTTATGGGTGCCAGGTGATTTATCCTGTAATATCTGTCTGTTGAGAACTACACAGATTATAAGACACAGATTAGTCCCTTCTCGGGAGAGAGGCAGTATATAAATTTAAATAAATAAATATAATTTTGTTTCTGGATGCAATTCTGGGAGATGATTGTCACCTTTAAAGTCCTATGTGGTTCTTCCAGTCCACTCTGGCTATCCTTTTAAATCTGAAAAATAAGATTCTCTCTGGGTTGCTACCTTTAGCCAGTATCATCTTCAGAGATCTCAGATTTAGATGTTCTCAACTAGCCTTCTCCCCCACCACAATTTCAGAGTAGCTGCACTGCAACTATATAGATGGTCCTTGACTTATGACCACTTTTTGACCAATTTTTTTAATTAAGTGAGATTTGTTAAGCGAGTTTTGCCCCATTTTACAACCTTTCTTGTCACTGTTGTTAAGTAAATCATCACAGTTAAATTAATAACAAAGTTGTGAAGTAAATCTGGTTTCCCCATCGACTTTGCTTCTCAGAAAATCAAAAAAGTGATCACATGACCATAGGGCATTGCAACTGTCAATAATATGAACCAGTTGCCAAGGATCTGAATTTTGATGAGGATACTGCAATAGTCATGTGAAAATAATTATAAGACACTTTTTTATACTGTTGTAATTTTGAATGGCACTAAATAAAGTTGTAAGTTGAGAACTATCTGGATTTGTAATTACATAAATTTGTAATTTGCCATTAAGATCTGATTGATAATATCCTAGTTGATAATGTTGGCACAAATCTCTTAAATATGCTCTACATTTGTCAATTATTTCATTTTTATGAACTGTATTTCATTACTCCAACGTTTTATACATCCCCAGTGTTTAGTAAAAATCTTTGATGTTTGTATGTTAAAAAATTAATGTTTATTTATTTTAATATTATATCCCATAATATTTAGATACTGTTCAAGATAATGTCGTCATCATCATCTACTCCCCAAAAGAATGGTTATAAAAATTCTTTATCACAAAATATGCAGGGACAGTTGGTAGAATAAATCAACTTTCAGATTAAATTTACATTGCATGTAAATCTAAATAAGATCTTAAAGAACTGTTGAAGGCATCCACTATGCTAATCTAGTCTTTTAGGGAAGGGACAGTTCAGATGTGGCCACTGAGGCATCCTTCTATAGATTTCTATAGTTGTATGTGCGTAGTTAGGATGAAAGATGTTTATTAGTAACAGGACTACTAAATGTTGATTAAATAATTTAAGATAATGTGTAAATCAAAATCCTTTGCTGGAGAAAAGAATTGAGTTGTAAGTTGCTCTGCAAAGCTAGTGAAACACTTTTTAATACTCCTTTGAAGCAGCTTCTTGCTCTGTAGCTATATTTTCAACACACACACACATACACACACACACACACTCACACTCACATCTAAAACCAGAATGTGTAAGAAAGAATGAGGAAGTACTTGATATTACATGCATCACATATTGATCAGAAGGCAAGAGTTTAAGTCAAATTTGAAGTCTTTTATTCATTTCTTTTAGAATATCTACATATATTAGAAACTACTCTCAAAATTTGGAAAATACTATGAACTGAGCCTGAGTTCTATTGCATGCAATCATATATTACTTCACATGTAAATTAAATTATCAGAAAATAAACTATGTTTTTTTAATTAAATGATATGCTAACAAGACAATCTAGTGACATTTCCTTTGCACTGGAAAATGGATGGGGATTACCAAATTCTTCTATGAACCTAAGCCCCATTAATATGAAGGCATTTTCTGTTCTGCGAAATACTTCTTTATATGCAAAAGATTGTAAAATAAATGCCTGACATTTGAGTTTAAAAGAATAGGCAGACACATGATAGGCAAGAATTGGAAAGCTGACATTTTTGTTAATCATCAGCCAAACTATTTAAAATAACTCTTAAATATATGGTTACATTAATTGTATTTAGCTACATCCTGGACTTGGATTCATGCATCAAAGAAACATATTAAAATTTAATTAAATTTCCCTGAAAATTCTACTATTTAACATGTACTTTGCATATAATAACAATATGTTGATTTCTACTAAATTCAATAAAAATGAAGAAATAGAAAAACATTTGCAAGATTGCAACCTGTGAAATCTTTTGATAAAAAAACAGCATAAGGGAAAGTAATTTGTCAGATAGAAAGCTAAAGGGATAATTCTTCAGGTCATTGGCAGGACAATAACCTCTGAAGCTGCAAAGCCCAGTTCAGTCTCCAACAGTGACTTTTTCTAATAACGAATTAATTGTATGTGTGAACTCTGATCCAAGGGGCAGGCGTGTGACCTCTTCACACTGATAAGTAGCTTCTCTTTGGCCCAGAACAATCCCCTTCCCTAAAAGGTTACATTGATAGCTAACATGTGGTGTTTTTGAGTCATAAAGCTCTGCATAAGATTCCAGGAAGTTAAAAATATAGAATCTCAAAAATACATTAATCCATACAGCAATACTTTCAACATAGAAAGTTTAATTTGGATAAGAAAATAATGCTGCATTTTTTAGTACTAATGAATTCTGGAAAGATTCTGCTATGTTTCATCACATTAAATAATAAAGTGGGAGGCATTTTCTCCACTATAATTAAGAAATATGTTCTCATAATCTAATTTTAAATGTCTTTTAAAATATATTGGAATGGGGAAAAGCATGTATGCAGCCTTTAAAAAGAATGTGAATATTAAGACATATTATATTATATTATATTATATTATATTATATTATATTATATTATTATATTATTAGTCAGTTTCTAAGCGTCTGAATTTTGATTACGTGACCAAGGAGATCCTGCAATAGGCATAAGTGTGAAGAATGGTCATAAGTCATTTTTTCAGTTCTGTTGTAACTTTGAACAGTCACTAAATGAGCTGTTGTAATTCCAGAACTACCTGTAACCTAATGCGAATAGTAGCATTGATAAACTTGTTTTGAGCAAATGATATATATTGCCTTAAAAAGATAGTAAATTATAGTATCTAATGCCAGTCTAGATTAAAATTTAAAATAATTCCTGTAGCAAGTCCAATATTTCATATTATAAAAAGCAGACATTTTTGTCTTTTGCTTTGTGAGAAAAGGATTACCACTCCTGGCAAAATGTTTTGAACAAAAACTTGGAAAAGCGTCTTCATTTCCTCTCTCTAGCATTCTATTGGACTCCAGTTGAGTGCCAATGCATATATAGGGAGAATTTCTCACTATGAGAATTTCTTAGTGGGGGAAAAGGTTAAAGTGGACTCTTTTTGCAGTTGTCCTCGGTCTGGTAAGTTTGCGTATAAGCACTGAGGTAAGAATATGGGCAGGGATATGGAACAAAGGAATTAACTTGCTGCTTAGCACTCAAACTATTGTTACCAGGTTTTGCTGAACAAGGCTTTTATCTTCTCCCCTCATCAGTCCTCCATTTACTTCACATTTTTCCAGTGGCCTGGCAAAACCATATTCTGGACCTGAGGTACAAATACTATAGGGACTTTACTCCTGGGAAATAAGACAATAGCAGCTCAGTTCAATCTGACTGCTGTCTATTAAACACTACAGCCTGGATGTTAAGCAGATATAAAACCAGACATACACTGTCTATAATCTTGCTATCTGAAGACACAACTTGCTGGGGGAAATGAAACTGAAATTACCAGATGCCAGTCTACAGAATGCAAATATTACTCCGTCTCAGATGGTTAAATATGAGTGCAAAATTATTAAAGAACTATCTTTTATATTTATATAAGAAAAACCTTTAAAAGAAAATCTTTTGAAAAACAACACAGTAGCATTTGGATGCTGCAGTTTTTAGTTTTTCCTAAAAGCTGTTCAGTAAGTTAAAAAATGAAAATAGTAGTAGCCAGACTATCCACATAAAAGGAAAACAGTACTGTAGATGTTTAAGTGATTGATCATGCTGAAATTTAAAAAAACCCAAACAGCAGGGTTATTTAGCAGCTGCTCAAAGATGGCTTTATTTAGATAAACAATACCTTGTGCTACCAGAATTTCAAAGATCTTCCCCAAACTATCAGAAGAGGCCTTCTGACAGACTGAAAGAACAGCCTAGAATAGGAGGGGCTGAGAGGTCAATTCACCAAACTTCTGTTTGACTTGGGAACCAAGTCCCAGAATTGCTTAATCAAAATACTTAAAACACTTTGAGTTGTACTTCTTACAAATAACCTTCCGCATTAAGTACAACTTTGACATTCAAAGTGTATTAAACAATCTAAAATAGAAAATATGCTTTTGGAGTTATATATTAGTCTCACAAAATCAGTCACCAAGTTTCTGGATTTTTCCTTTTTCTAATTCAAACTTCAAATTAGTCTATACAGCTTTACATTTGGGCCAACTTAACATTCAGGAGCTGTCGCACTGAATACTGACATCCAAAACACCGTCTGCCAAATAAAACACTGCTTGCCAAACAAAATGGACTATGCTAGATTTGCAAGTTTCTGTCCGAAGGTTGGAACCGCAGGATTTCAAGAGTGGAACGAAAATTATTACAGCTTGCTTATGTTCATCTTCTCTTAAACATCTGACATTAATATTGTATGCATAGTTGTTTATAAAAAATTGTAAAAATATTATACAAGAACATATAATGAACACAGGACCAAACATTTCAAAGAATTGTTATTCTGCACAACTAAATTTAAAATAAAGATTAAATTAGCATAAGCACACTTTTGAGATCAACTGTCTGGAAAAGTCTTTATGTAAAAATTTTAGAGTATATTTTAGGAGGGAAAAACTACTTTTAATATCATTGCAGGAATTCTTATTGCCCATCATGATCATGAAGAAGCAATGACTATTTCTTCCAATTATGAATTAATACAAGAACAATCCTAATACAGATGCTCTCTGGTATGATCCTGACACTTAGCCTAAAACAGAGTGCAAGGAGTTGGAAAACCATACAATCCAGAGTCTAAGAAAAAAAAATAGTGAAACCTAAATTCAGCAGCTTGAAGGAATGGGTGATTGTTACTCCCAAACTGTATTATTAAGTGATTTGCATAATTTGTATGATGACATCATTAAATGAATGACATAACCTGATAGAAACGATAATGTAAATTTATTGCCTCAACTTGATTGTTTTCAGGTGCAACCAATTTGGTCTTTATTTCTATTTCCAGACAGAATATTTATCTATCGTATCTGAAGTCTACTGAATGGCGTTTGTTAAATCCAGCTTTCAATACATGTTATCTGCACATCCTGCAAGTGATTGCCACATCAGGGAAAGGCAATCTTTGTTCAAATGTTGGAATTGTGCCATGCTTGTTTATATGAATGTATTTTAAAAAAATATTTTGGAGTACAGAGGATGATTAGGGTTTCAACATCAAACCAGTTTGAGTTTTGCACTCAAATTCTCCCTCTTCCCATTTACCATTTAGGCAAGTGATAACCATTAATAAAGGTAATTCTCGACTTACAACCACCATTGAACCTAAATTTTTTGTTGCTATGTGAGACATTTAAGTTAATTTTGTTCCATTTTATGACTTTTCTTGTTACGGATGTTAAGTGAATCACTGTAGTTGCTAACTTAGTAACATGGTTGTTAAGTGAATTTGGTTTTCCCATTGACTTTGCTTGTCAAAAGGTCACAAAAGATAATCATATGAATCTGGGATAATGCAACAATCATAAATATAAGTCAGTTCCTAAGGGTCTGAATTTTGATCACGTGACCATAGGGATGCTGCAACTGTCGTAAGTGTGGAAAATGGTCACGTCACTTTTTTCAGTGCTGTGGTAACTTTGAATAGTCACTAAATGAACTGTTGTAAATTGTGGATTACCTCTATTAGCACCTTGTGGTGGATAGCAAAATATACAGGAGAGTCTGTTGATGTTGCATTCATCTCACTGGTTTTAAACATAATGCCAGTTCTTGCTAAGTGATTGCCTTATACAGTGACCATTCACAGTCACAACAGTGATGAAAAAGTGATATTATGACTAGTTCTCTTATTTACAACCTTTGCAGGTCGGTAAAGCAAAGGAAAGCTGAAGTAAGATTATAAGCACAGTCAGTTTCATTTAGCAACTGTTTTGCTTAATGACTGCCATCCCAATTGCGATCACTAAATGAGGGCCTCTTTTAGTCACAATTACCTTTGTCTAAGATATAAGTAGGTTTATTATTGACTTTTTATGAAAAGTTCTTGGCCCTGATGCATTGAACTGTCTTGGGGCGAAGTACTGAGATCAATCTGAGAAGAACAGAAGATCCTGAGATTAGGCATAATTGTTCCTAGTAATAGCTTATTGTTATATTTGCAAGCCATTTTGAGGACAAATTAAATTCGATGAAATGCCTGTTAGATGTATTTAAATTTGTAGGGTTTCAGAATATAGACAAGATACTTGAATTGGTTTGACTGGCTTCCCTTTTTGGCTATTGGACTGTTAATATTAATTTATTGGATTATGTGAAGTTTTTATTGACTCAGCAGTATAAATGTAGAATAAGCAATATCAGCAACAACATACTATGAAGGATGGATCAATGACTGGATCCAAGCATTTATTAGCTTCTCTTCAAAAGAGTATGGCCCTAAATTTGAAGGCAGAAGTGACAACTCCTGAAAAACATTTACTAGATTGGAAAAATGTTACTAATAGGCTGGTGGCAAATATGCTCTTTTTAAGATGTTGAGGACAAAGTGGTAAATAGGATCCAGATTTTTTAATGGCATTGATTTTTGAGGCCAGCTGAAATAGGGATCAATCTGGAGTTGGGCACAACAGCTCTGACCAAAATCTTAGATGGTCTCCTCAAAACAGGAGTGATCATTCTGAAGCGCTTTCAATACCACACACCTCAACAGTCTTGTGGAGAAGTTAAGAATGAATAGGAGTTATGAGAAGTATCACTGTTATCAGCCTTTTGTGTCCAAGCATGGTGCCACTCAACTAAACCCTATTTTAATGCCCTCTGCTCTCCTTGCTACTCAATGCATCTAGCAAATGTGGAAAATTCCACCTGAAGAGGTTCAGATACTGAAAGGATTAATGAAAAGCTAGTTTAATCTGTCTGTCTCAGGAAAATCCAGTGCTGAGGAACAAATCAAAAGGATGACTTTTTCTTTCTTGGTGGGCTTTCAGAACCAGAAGGAAGTGTCCATTTTATCCAAGAATGACTGAAAGGAAAAGTCCCCAAGGAGCAACCAGGACTAGAGTCAATGAATTAAGAGTAGCAAGGTCAGATCAGGAAAGCTTGAAAAAAAAGCATTGTCCTCAAGCTGATAGTTATTCAGAAGGCATTTGTTCATTGTTTCTTCCTTATTTCTTTGAATATTCTTCTAGGTCTCTGACACACAGATATACAGTAGCTATAGTCACAGACAGATTCTAAATGAACTGATCTAATAATAAACAAACAAACCAGTCATCCTGGGAAAGGAATTTAGCCTTTAGTCTTGTTGCCAATGCAGCTAATGAGGGAGGCAAATAGTTAGTGGCTTCCTCCCTGAAAAATCAGTAGCAGAGAGGGTTTCTCTGGACTAAGTGGCTGATAGCAAGCAAATCTATTTGGCCTTCCCCCAGGAAGTCTGCAGCAGAATTTAGAGAAGGGCTGTGTGTATGGTATATATTTGTAAGGCCTCAGTCACTGCATACTATGCGTGAGTAACCGTGCAAAACGGTTAGACTAAACTCCTCAACAAAATCTTGTATAATAGTTTGCAGGTTACAACAGCAAATGGACAAACGGGTTGTTAAGTGGGAAGTGACACGAGTTCCAGGTACCGAGAGTGGGGTGGCATTGGAGGGAGGGTGACAATGGGAGTTGGGGAGGTGCTGGGACAGGCAATGCAGCCCATGCACAAGTGCAGGGAGCTTAAGAAAAGCAGGCTGTGGAGCCATGCAAGTGCAGAGAAGCCAGGGGAAATAGAGTGCAGTGCCACATGAACACGGAGAGCCATGGGTCAGAAGGTGCACATGATGTGAAGTCAGAGAGGTCAGAAGGACCTACAGGAGCTAACCACAACCTTTTCTACCAGCTTTCCCATTGATTTTGCTTGTGGGAAGAGGGTAGGATAGTGCAAATGGCAATCCCATGACCATGGGGTGCGGCAACCATCATAAGTGTGAGCCAGTTGCCAAGCAGCCAAATTGTGATCACATGACCACAGGTCTCTGACAATGGCCACAACTTTGAGGATTGGTCATAAGTAATACCTTGTTTGGTGTCATTATTACTTCAAACAGTTTGAATTATGAAACGCTTACCAATGGTAAGTAAGCAAGGACTAGCTGTTTAGTTTTAGAAAGCAGTATTCATATAATGTATAGGTTCTTTTTTTTTGGCAGCAGGCCCAGCAAAGCGAATGACAAAATGGTGCCTGAAGGCAGTAACAGATTGGATGGAAGTTAGCAAATAGAGGTTCAGTCTGGCCAGGGCAGAAATGCTATCACTGTAGGATTTCTCAAGTGAGACAGGAAGCTATTCAACTGTGGTAAAGGATGGCAGGAAGAAACCTTTGGGCTAAACTGGTTGGAAAGAGGAACAATCCCTGTTTTTAGCTTCAAATGTTTGGAAATAAAGTCACCAGAACTCAAGTGATCTGTGTAACTGTGATTCTGAAGGATAAACTTTTCTTAGGGAGCAATGTCCGTCTGGTACATATATTTCTAAAGCAAACAAACAATCTGGTTGAAATTACCCACACTCTGGTAACTTCCCAATACAGGACTGTCGTTAAGGATGATTCAGGAACTTGTGCTACTACATAATTAGATTATGACAGTTTTTATAAGGGGTATAATGATAATATTATACTCTCCAATGCATTTCTTGCTCAGTTCAAAATGCTGTTTGGGTTTAGGGGTTTTAGGTTGTTTTGGTTTAAAAATAACCCTATAGTAACATGTTCATATATTTTTTTTCTTTGCATCTTTTGTGCTTTTTCATCCTGCAAGTGTACAGAATATCTAGCCTCTTCCTTATGAATGCCTTCAGAGCAACGCTTATCGGTAAGCAAGGAAGTGATTAGTAACTTAAAGCAAGGGTCCCCAATCCCCAGGCCATTGACCGGTACTAGTCTGTGGCCTATTAGGAACCAGGCTGCACAGCTAGAGATGAGCAATGGGTAAGCCAGTGAAGCTTCATCTGTATTTGTAGCCGCTCCCCAGTGCTAGCATCATCTTTCCAGCTCCACCTCAGACCATCAGGTGTCATCGGGAACTTTGGTGGCACAGTGGTTAGAGTACAGTACTGCAGTACTTCTGCTGTCTGCCGGTTCAAATCCCACCAGGCTCAAGGTTGACTCAGCCTTCCATCCTTCTGAGGTTGGTAGAATGAGGACCCAGATTGTTTGGGGCAATATGCTGATTCCGTAAACCCCTTAGAGAGGGCTGGAAAGCACTATAAAGCAGTATTTAAATATAAGTGCTATTGCTATTAAATTATTTGGATTTGCTTGTCAGAAGCCCACAAATGGCAATCACATGAACCGGGGACACTGCAACCATTATAAATACATGCCTATTGCCAATCACCCAAATTTTGATCACATGACTCTGGAGATGCATCACTTGTGAGAAGACCAGTTGTAAGTCACTTTTTTCAGTGTCACTGTAACTTTAAACCATCACTAAATGAATGGTTATAAGTCAAAGACTACCTGTGTATATCTACAGACATAACCCACAGTTACACTATATCTCTTATACCTGCATGGCTTTCTACCTATCAGATGCTATTGATACAAAGACACAAAGTATCTTTTAAATAAACTGTTGTTTTAAGAAGGTATTGCTTGCAATAATCCCTTAATTATAATTATATATATATATAAATAAATAAAAATATTTAACCGGTTTGTATATGGCACAGGGTTGTCGCTGATTTCTGCCTGGATAGTCTCTTGGGATGAGCTGAAAGGCAGAAGGGAACTAAAGTTGTTCTCTCCCATATTTGGGTAACCTAGTATCTCCTCACAAAAAAACAAACTTACATACATACATACATACATACATACATACATACATACATACATACATACATACATATATATGAAAGTATTAAAGAAACATGGTTTCAAATCTATTAAACAAAAGAGTTATGTAAAGATTTAGCATTATTGAAAAAGCAGCAATAATGAACACTTTCTTATTCTTGTTGAAGGAACTCTTTATATAAAGATTTAAGTGGCAATTATGCTACTGCTTAATTTTTAGATTCTCTGCCATAAGAGACATTGTTGAACTGTACAATGTGGGTACTTATCCAGTAAAACTCCAGAGAAGCTGCCAAATTCCTTTCAACAAGGACTCAGTATCAGCATTTCAACTGTGGCTTGTTTTTGTTTTTATAAAGATAGATTCAGTCTTTTAGCTGCTACAGTAAAAACATTTCCCCATACTACAGTACATTGTGTGTGTGTATAGTTACAGCCAACTACCAGTAAGACTAAAGCCAATGATACTCTGATTCCAGTTAAAAATTCTTGTTTCATTAACAGTCCATATTTTTTGCTAAATTACACTTATTATGCATTTCTTTAAAGCAAATGCTTCAAGGAACTAGCAAAAAAAACCAAAACCCTGCAGGTTCTTCTTGCTTGTATTTGCATAAGCTTCTTTAATTGGAGTTTTAACAAATTACTGCAAAGAACACTGCATCACTAATGAGCCTCACTTTTAGCCCTCAATCTGAAGTAGTTTTCCTTGCAGCCATTCATTCATATTTCAGCACATTAACTTTACACAATTCTTTTTAAATCCTTACTTCTCAAGAACCTTCACATTTCCTAGCCCCGTGATGGCGATCTTATGGCACAGGTGCCACAGGTGGCACACAGAGCCATCTTGCTGGGCACACAAGCTGTCGGCCAACTTACCTCCAGCTGAGCATGCACATGTGATTGCATATGCATGCATGAGTGATTGCAGAGACCCAGCTGGTCTTCGGGCCTCCGCTGTGCATGCATGCGATTGCAGCAGGAAATACAGCTGGTCTTCAGAGCTCTCCTGCACATGTGATTGCTCATGTATGCATGAGTGCCTTCGCGCAGCACGCATGCATTGCACATGCAAAAGCTGCATACATGCACAGATGGTGTGGTTGCACATGTAGCACACATGGAGGAGCTGTATGCAAGTGCGGATGGAACGCGCAAAGCACGTACTTTTCGGCACTTGGTTCGCCACCACTGTCCTAGCCTCTCTCTACTTTTATAAAGGCCTGAGGGCAATAATATCTGAAATCAACACTTTATATTTCTTGGAAAAAGTTTATTAACCTGTAGTCATTGGCTATTTATGATGGCCTATCTGATGCTTAATAGATCTGGCTTTCTAGACTGTCTGATGCTTGCAAAAAATAGTTAATAACATTTTATAATATGCAATACAGCTAATCCTTGACTTATGTCCAGCCATTTAACAACCATTTAAAGGTATGACAGACCCTCAAAAGGTACCTACAATCTGATTTATAAGTTACAATGGCTGCACACAGACATACCCACCAAGCAGTCACACGATCACATTCTGGACATTTGGCAACCAGTTCATGTCATCACAATTTTTAATGCCATTGTAACTTTGAACAATCACTAAACAAACTGTTGTAAGTCGAGGACTAGTAGTATTACTTCAACATGAAGAAATTTAATGCAGCTAAGAAATTTTTTTTTCTAAAAAAATGTATTTTATTGAAATATTTGAAGACTCACCCTTCCTTTTCCTTAGGAGATAAATGAAGCATTTCCTAGGCTATGGCAAAGAATGTGAATCTCTGCTATATCCTATGAGCCATGGGAAAAAATATTTCTACACCCACCAGACATGAAACTAACCATTCAGTCCAATGCATGTTGTTTATTGGAAAGTAAACAGAGCTGATCTCAGGCTTAGTTCTTAATGTAACTTAGGTCCTGCTGCATTTTTAAGTACTAAAGAACAAACAGGCTTAGACATTAACTATGACAAGAATCGATAAGGCTTTCAGTCCAACTTTTTAAATTGTTGCATTATAGGAATGCGTATATAAAAAACATTCGCAATCATTTTTGTAAAGAAACAAACATCCCTAGACTGTCCAGCCTGAATACATTCTTATCTGTAAGTAATAACAAGTCATATCTGTGCATATTTTAGAATCAAGATAGAACATATTTTCTAGATCAAATGTTTGTATACATGCTCACTCTAACCATTAGTGTAAGTTTTCTAAAGCTTTTCAGTTCCAAACATATTTTTGAATTGCAAATACATCTGGAATAAAAGTCTTGTTCCACAACTAAGTTGCAAGCATACTATATTTTATATGGGACAAAGAAAGCAGAAAATGCAGTGCTGTCTGTAAGCACAAACTCCTTTCTGGACCATTAGACCAAAGACCATTCATCTCTGAAATGAGCAATTTCCATTTAAAAATAATGAATATGTAGAACTTTTAGTAAAAAAATGAAATATATGATCTGCAATTCTAACTATGGCTGATAACACCTCATTTGATAAACAATTAAAAGCATCAGAATACTAAAACGTAAGATCTATAATGTTGAATTCTCACTTGTAATACTCAAATAACTTTTTCTGCATACTTATTTAGAAAATCATTAAACAATAGCAATGTTGCAACTGCTGAACTATTCTGCTTGAGGCAAAGGAAATTCTTAACTTCGTTTAACTAAATTCTTTACTTAATATAACCCAGCCCTAATGATGCCAATCTTGTGCTAGCTCAAGAATTATAAATATAGTTAGATACAGTTAAAGTAATACAATAATGAGGGATTCATTCACACAGTGCTTTGACTTCATTTGATATGCAATCCCAACCATAAGAAAATTCTTGCTCATCTGCTTATCAATGTCCTGGTATATATCACCGCCTACTCCACTGTGGATTAGCCACATCTCTATAGCAGTTACATCTTTTTGAAGATGGACAAAGTCTTGTTATCATTTAGATATAAAACCAAGAGTTGCCAAGAGTCACTTTGGATACTGAGTTGGGCAGCATATAAATTAAACAGACAGACAAGACAGCTATAGAGACATCTTATAAATGAATAATACCAGATAGGTTGGAAATACTTAGTGATATGCTGGACTACACTTTCTGTGTAAAGCTCATTATAGCATAAACAATTAGTAACTGGAATTCATTCAGAATCCCAAAATAATTACAGTGTCTTTATTTAAAAATCATTTGTCAGAGATGTCCATGCTTGCTAATTGCTAATTATTACAAAAGTAACAAAAACAATGTTGCTAATGTTCACATCGCAGTAGAGTGACTAGCCCAAACATAAATTATCTTTTGTCTCTCTGAAATAGAAAAACAAAAGTTCACTGTTTGGATAAAAAAAATAACATTTTTAAAAACTTGGAATGATTTCTTGTTCTTGAGATCCAAAGCATTCTCTACGCTTTCCTCTAGTACCACAGTTCAAAGGCATCTACTTTTCTTCAGTCAGTCTTCCACAGGATCTATCTTTCATAGGCATACATTACAACTGGGAAATCATGGGCTTGGCAAAATGTCTTTTTTGGTCAATGTGACATCTATCCATTGGTCATAGTTTTCCTTTAAGTAGCAGCCATGTCTGCTTCATGACTACAATCATAAACTGTGTGAATATTTACTCCTAGAAAGGCAAAATCTGTTACCTATTTAGTTTTGGATAGGATGACCTGTTTACATGGTTTTTAAAATTCTGAACTTCAGACTGGCTTTTGTATTTTCTTCTTTCACTTTTAACAAAAGAACTTATTAAATTTTTCAATCATCAAAGTAAAGTTATTGTTTTCACCCAGCAAATTTAATTCCCATTCTTTTTCTCTTAGTCCAGCTTCTATTTTGCCATATAGTTACCCAGCCTTTAATCAAACAAGCAGGCAGAAATTAGAGGTTTGGGGACAATAATATAGTTCAGTATCCATATAGTAAAATATGCTAATTACAATATTTTTTTTAAAAAAACTGTTTTACAGTGAACAGTAACTTCATAATGATTCATCTCAAAAATCTTTATCCTACATGTAGCTGAAAGACATACAAATGAAGAAGGAAGGAAGTTCTTACTCTTGGTTAAACAAAAAGCCTATTATGTCATTTTAGCAGCTGTGCAAAATATTGGCATGGTTAGATGGACACTGTGTGTGAATAACATCCCAAAACAACAATTATTTTCCTTTCTTCAAAAATATCTTCTTTGGCATGAAGACAAGGTTCTGCTAAGAATTACATGAGCCAATTCAAAGACACAAGGTACAGACATTCATATTACCATAAATATTAACACTGAAAATTACTGTTTGAAACACATAATCGCAATCTGATTTGAATGGCCATAATGGTGCATTTGTTGGCTTAATAAAATGCTTCAAATTATAGAATTGGTTTAGATAATTTACACATGCACTTTAATCCTTTAATGTTTTCATGCATAAACATTATTTTAAAAATTTGGTAGTGAAGAAGTATAATATGCTAATCCCTTTTCAATTGTTCCAATAGTTCCATATGAAGTTCATAAAGACACAATTGGAAGCAGAAATTATTAGTAGGCATTTGCTCATTTGTTTACTTTTAAAGTTATCTGAATTTCTCTACTGATCTTACATGTTCTTCCAGCTAGTCAGTCAACTATGAGTGTGATGGCATTTAGGGTAGACTCCAATTCCAATTCCAATTCCAAATTTTATTGGTCATATACACAATCATACATGGGT
>JANHFJ010001899.1:116102-133272 GCA_032468195.1 Cerberus rynchops
CCTTCTCACCATCCTAACTCTCCCCCCCCCCAGTTTGAAATAAAAGAATTCCTGAATCCATCTTTTACATCTTTCTGTCCCAAAATACACATGCAGAAGTGCCAAGAAAACAGGGAAGAAGATGGCCGTTTCTGATCCAATATAAAAGCTCTTTTGTTGCATTCACATACAAAAGCCAAGAATCGCGTTTCATATCTAGGCCCTGAAGGACATGAAGGCATTGGTCCTCCAGTTCTATAGCACAGGAGTAAAGCTCTCCCCAAAACTTTGGGAAAGTTACACAGAGAATCCAGTCAATTTTTTTAAAGGGGGGGGGGAGAGACTGAAAAAGAGATTGGGGAAGTTAGTGGAATTCAATAGCTCTCCTGTGGGTTCTATTTAACCCCTGTATTCCTTGCATAAAGGAGGAAATGTAATCGCAGTGCGTCCACCACCTAGATCGTGTTTTGTTTTGTTTTTTTTTTTCTTTAAGGGAAAGAAAACACAACCAACCAGTTGATCCGTTCAGGAGCAGCAAAAGTAGCAAGCTGGCTGTGATCACTTACTTGTCCGTCTCTTGTGACATGTTTGATCCAATGAACTCTCTCCCCTTTTCCAGATGCCTCAGTCTCTCTGGTGAAACTGGACTTTCAAGTCTGTGCAGGTAAAGGTGTGTGTGTGTGTGTGCGCTCGCGTGTGAGAGCGAGCGAGCTCCCGGGACGGCAGAACCAGAGCTACTGGTAATTCTGCTTTTCTTTCCCCCCTCTACTTCTCCCTCAGCCAGCCGCCGAGGTAGGAGTGGGACAGGTAAAGCCCCCTTCTCCCCGCCCCTCGCATGTGGGAAGAAGACTGGCTGGCCTTTTTTTTTCTTTTGCACTCCCTCCCCCCCGCGGTTTAGGGCACCGAGCAGCCAAGCAACAAAAGCTGAAGGCGCCTACAGGTAACTTTCCCAAGAGAAGCTGGATTCTTTCACTCAAGGATAGCAGGCAAGAGGGGCGAGTCGCGAGCTGATTGGGTGGAGCGGGCCTTCAGGTGAGCAGCCATTGGAAGAGGCGCGCCTCAGGTAAGGCCCTGGCTTAGAACTCGGCGCGATCGCACCTCTGGGGAAGCAGAGCCGGAGTGGCTGAAGGAGCGTGGGTGAAGGGCGGGGAATTGGGGGCAGACAGAGAAAGAGAAGCTGAATGGGACACTGGGGTAGCAGGGCAGGTGAAGCTCGGCAGAGGAAGCCGAACTCCCTGACGGAGGGCACGTTGGAGAGATTGCCGCTCTTCCAGCAAATGGGGGGTGGAGGAGGAGGAGGAGGAGAAGATAGACCGAGCAAGGGAACCCGCAGGGTTGCCTGGACTTGATCTGGGACGGGAGTTGCGGGGAGCGGCCTTGGCAAACCCGCCTGTGGCTTTTCAGCTGCTTTCCGAGTCCCGAAGTCACCCCGCCGCCCGCTTCTTCACCTCACGCCCAAAAGGCGGGGAAGTCAGCCTGGAGTCCCGAAGGAGAACGCCAGGCACTTGCCCGCCCTCTGTGTGGACCTCGACAAAAGAGGTTGGGGAAGATAGAAACGGCCACCTTATGCCGCCTTTTTTTTTTCCACAATACTTTTTTTTGTTTAAATCTGTTACATAAAAGGCCTTAGTTCTTTGTGTTTCGAAGCGCCGTGGGTTTTAAACTGCCGCGACAGGATTTGCAGGCCTGCCTAGGGCAATGAAGGGGCTGACTTAAGTTATGGAGACTTCATTGCTTATTTCAAGTTTGTTCGGATTTGCTTAGGGTTCTTTTTTTTAAAGTTAGATATGGAGCTAGATAGAGAAAAGGAGGTCAGTGGTCTACCCCCTTTGCTTCAACTGAAAACTTTCAAACTACTACCTTGGGTAAGAAGAATAAATATGAATTGTGTGTTTTCTCACCCCCCCACCTGCTGTAATGTTTGCAGTATTTATAGCCTTCTTTGCCTTACTGCCTGACCTCATCCCTGCAAGGTGTATAATAAATTAGAATTAATACACACTATTTTGCTTTTTAAAAAAATAGTGTTCAGGAAGTGCTTAGGAGCTTTTTAGAGTAAGTTCAGGAGTAGAAATGACAATAATAAACAATATCCAGTCCCTAAACCCAGGATGGATCCTTCACGTTTAGTCCTTTGCATTTGCTTTATCCTCTGGTATTTCCACAGAGGACAATCTGTAAGTATAGCATGGCCTACCAGTGAAATGTAAGATTTTCCCCATTTTCCAGGAAAGACTAACTAGTGTTTGCTACAGGACCTGTCAATCAATGACGTGGCAATAAGCAATTCAGTCTGCTATTTTATCTATGCTTATTTGGAAGTCAATTGCTTTTAACACTCTGGAAGTGATATCCATGTAAGGAACTTGACCACACAGCTGTAGAGAGGAAGAAGAATTGAACAGATAAAAGATTTTAGGAGAATGATCTCTCTCTTTTGATGTAACAGAAATGACCATCTGATAGTTACCATTCAATGGGCTAGTAAGTACCGGTAACTCTTGTGGTCCTATTAGCTTTTATGGGTGTAGTAAGAAAGTAACAATGGAATTTACAGCTGCACAATGGGATGATAATCACTAGTTTCATGGCTTTCAAAAAAATTAAGGGGAACTTCTTGAGGAAAAATCTGTCAACAACTGTCCGTCATAGACAAGTATATAAGATACTGGGACCAAAAATAGGGAATGAGAACCTTGTGGATGTTTTCAATGGGCAACATAATCTTAAATTTAGATGGGTTTTGTATATCAAATTAAAACTTAATTTACAGAACTTTGTTTTGCAATCAAGTTCTGCTGCTTTAATTTTTTTTTCCAAATAGCACAAGTTCAGAATAATAGCCCTGAATTGGGGATTAATACTCTAGTTCTAAATATATTGTGGAAATACAAAATACATATTAGTTTAAAAACTAAATTTTGGATCATATTGTATACCCAAAAAGTTATGTCCAATGTAATATTACTGAACCATCCCCACTGTGAATTAAAATATAAACAGATTGAACGTTAAGAGAAATCAAGATATAATCCTTTGTCCAAAAATAGAATAAAAGAATGTAATGTTTACAAAAGCAATCAGAATAAATGTGTAATCCTAAATACAGTTTGACTGGAATAAACAGGAAAAATATAGTGGGAGTTGCTAAAGAGCAGATCGTATGTTTTATTACATTTGAAACTCAGTGTTTCTATACTTTCATTTTGGCTATTTCCTTTCTCAAATAGCTATAATTCTATTGTGAAAAAAACAAGGTAAAAGGCAACTGTTTCTATGGTTGTGTAATTTTTTTCTATTTAATAATAGTATTGTTTGGGTTTGCTATTTAGGAGCAGAAAAACAGGTATTCAAACAGTTTAACAAAGGTTAGAAAATATAATTACAAGTACCTAAAGTTATGTGTTTTAGAAACATCTAAAACAAATTTATGGGATGGAGATACTAATGGGTTGTATTTTTATCAAAGCAATTCTGCTAATAAGTACAATAGAAATAAAATAGATGTTTGAATAACAGGCTTACATATATTTGTGCTTTTCTATTGGTATGTCATTGAAAGCTCCTGCGCCAGATTCCAATAAAGAGCACCATGCAGAAAGCCAGCTACTAATTTTGCAACAGGTAGCACTTATACTTAATCCTTTATGTATCTTAAAACTTAGCAATCATCTTGTTATATAATTTGTTTTGAAGGGGGTTGTGACTTAGGTCGTGGAAGGTTTATTTTTTGAGCTAGCAGAAGATAGAAACTTGATTGTAATGGGATAGGTTGCCTTACCTTAATGGTGATCATTCTTTTTCTGTTCCGCCTACTGTGATTTAGAATGCATTTGACTTGGTGAATCGGGAATTGAAGAGTGCCCAAATAATCTCTTGATAAGACAGCAGAACTCCTTTCTCTTCATGTTTATGATTTATCGTAGCACCTTAGAGAATTATTTTATGTATTACTGACTTTCTGCCCCAGTCTAACTATATTTATGCAGAAATGAGTTTGTGAAGGAAATTGCTAGCAAGTGTATCTGGGATGTTACTCAGTTGTTTCTCGTCATCTCCATATGGCAACCAAATATAGTTAATATTATCAGAATGGTTTATTATAGTTCCCAATTTATTACAATTCTTCATTCAGTAAAAAAAATATATTTTATTATCATCATGACTGGTTTTTCATCATATTGTATTAGGAACAATGGCATGGTTTCCAAAATCTATGAAATTAATGTTACACCAGCCTTCTCTAGTTCTCTCCAGATGAGCTGCATTATCAGAGTTTGATGAAAGTAGGAAATGGAGTCCTGGTCAACCATCTAAAGTATGCTTTTCATATCCCCTGGCACTCGGACTTACCTGTTCAAACATGAGTTATCCTGGATTACTTCTCAAAGCAAGAACAACAGCAGTTAACACTGCAGTGTGTTAGCTTTTAAACAATGCTGTTGTGGTAAATTGTTAACTTTGCCTATTGTAGGCAATTGTTGACAGAAACTGGAGACCCCAAAAAAAAAGTCATTGATATAGTCAGTTATTAGCACTGTGCTTCCCAAAGGCAATACTACTTAATTTGACACGTAGAGGCTGTCTGGAATTAGATTTAATTATCTTCTCAATACCATAATTATCTGTGCAGACAGTTCCGAATGTCTTAAGTGTAGATTATTCTTCGAGCCAATAGATCAAGAAAATACTTTAAAAAATTAAGTGAATAATGATTGTTCTACTCTAATATAGCCATAGTTTCAACAAACATAATTGAACCAAACTAGTTATACTTCGTTCATGTTCTTGAGGCTCATTGCAGCAAAAAAAAATAAATCTTCAAAGCTGTTGTGAATCCTTGTGCTTGCAATTATGAGAATAGTATCCAGTCATTGTTTGTTACAGTCATAAGACCAGGTACAGTGCAAGAATAGTATTTTTCTCCATAACATTCCATGAATAAAACACCACACAAAAATACGTTCTCTTGATGTAATAAAAACGTTGCTCTTTTCTGTAAAGAGAATAGATTGATGGATTAGGTATGCTAGTAAAAATACAGGCTAATAGTCTACCTCTCTTTGCTCACTAATATTTCATGCTGGATATTTGCACTTCGAATCTATACTTATGATTGCTTTGTCTATATTTCTGAAATTTTAGGTTATGTAATTTTTTTTGATGACAAATCTGTTGAAATTAACGAAAAAAGTTAGTTGTAATTTGGTTGACTAACATTACAAAAATAATAACAATTGCAACAACAACTGCAATAACAAATGAGAGCAATATATGATCTGCAAACATTTTCAGATACAAGCACCTTCATCAGTGATGTATTTTCTGATTATCTGAAGTGGGGGGCATGCACTTCTATCTTGCCCTTTTTTCAAGCAACCCAGGCATTATTATTGTAGATTAGACATAATCACTTGCCTAAAGCTACTGAGTAAATCTTTATGGCTCACTGAGTGTTTAAGATCATGTTTCTCTTCCAAAGTGAATGCTTCAGTTGCCTTAAAACTTACCTTACCATATAAGTCTGTTAGAAAAGGATACCGTAGTAGTATTAGAAATAGCTAGAAGTACAGGAAACGTCTATAGAAAAAGTAAGTAACAATGCCAAAAACATTATAGATGTGGTGTTTGCAGATCTTCTCCAGTTTTAGAGATTTAGTTTATATAGAATATAGAATCAGCATGAGAAAATTAAAAAAAATTGTTGAGTATGAGTAAACATTAAACTCCAGCCTCTTGCTTTCCAGAATTAATCTTTCTAAGGTGATTAATATAAGAATAAAAGTGAGGCAGAAACAATGCATGCTCTACAACAAAGACAGAACATAAGTATAATAAATTAGTATCAGTGCCTCTGAACTAGGAGTTCACTTAACCTCTCAGTACTAGTATTAGCTTTTTACACTGAGAGTTGTCATCACATAGATTGTTACTGTTACTTACATATTTTTATTTATACCAGCTCTATTGCTAATCAATATTGTTGGATGATCTGAAGTTCTATTATCATATGAGTTAAAAAGGGTCATGTCCGTATGCATTGTAAGCCATATAATTTTTAAAATCTCTATCACGCCCTCCTTCCTAAATAATATTTTTGCTAATCCTAGCAAATGCCAGCCACCAGCCTACAGACTAATTTAGCCAACCTAGTACTCTCTAGGTATTTTCAGCTGCCTTCTCTATCATATCTTCTGGTGTCTGAGTTGTAGACTGTATTTTTTTTACTCTTACATAGACTAATCAGAACTGAGCAAATAGTTGGCTCAAATATAGCTAAAAGATATACTGACTTTTCAAAGTAGGTTATGTGATTTTCCCCTAATTAGCTCATATAATGATCATATTGGATATTCGAATTACTTTGTGTATAATATCTTGGCTACTGAGAAGGACTTGTTAATTTACATAATTAGTTGCAGGGGGATATAACCAGCACAGACTTAATCAGAATGCTAGTTGGCATCATCTCTAACCCCTTCTTCTGTATGACCTTCCCTATTTTTCCTGATCAATATTATCTTCTTTTCTGAGCGAATGCCATGTTTCTAAATGAAGTTTTAGATTGCAGTTGCCTATTATTTCATTTTCTGAGAAAGCTAATGGGATACAAAACATTTCCGGGAATAAAATTAATGATGGAGGCCAGAACTTAGATCTGCAGCCTGCCCCTCTTTTTAATTTTTAAAACGGGTTTTTTTCAATGTGAAAAAAGGTTGGGGTAGATGCCACTGAGAATGGCATCTAAAAATATATCAGCACCATAACTGCCTCACTGAGCATCCCAGAATTAGATTACTTAGTCAATTTGTAACAGAGGTAAATGAGCTTTTTATTTACAGTACTACGTTAAATCTCACAAACATTTCTCCTGTCCTGTATTGCATCTCATTATAAAGGAACTTATCTATCTCTGGAGACGTTAACTCTCAGCAGGTAGCAGCATCTGGCTGACTTTGTCTGAGGTACAATGGGTTCCTACTTGAATGGGAGACTAACCAGGGTGCGACAAATTTGGGGGCCAGCCTAGAAAGTCAAGAAACATCTTGAAGTGGACCATGGCAAGCTATTTCCATTGTTTTACAAAGAAAACTGCATGACAGTGTCCATGAAGTTACTTTGGGATTAAGTTCAATTTGAAAAAAAGACTACTTTTAATGATGTTTTGAGGAAAATGTAATTGAGATTACTTAGAATGGTGTTCAGTAATGTGCAGTGTATTTGTGGACTGCATGCTTCAAGTGCTGCGTGATTTTTTTTTCCTCCCTGAGATGACTTTGTAAACAAACAGTGACCGTGTTGAAGAACTTACTTCCTTCTTCCTGTTCAGAAAGTAAATAGAATAAGCAGAGATATTTACACTTGCCGCAATTTTCCCTGCACCTTCACTTCTTTTTTTCTTTTTCTTTTAACTACTAGGTTTTCTTACATGGTTCATTAAAAGAAAACCCCACTTAATTTAATAAAGAAATTAAACTAGTTCGATGTGGTTGCAGCTTGCAGTCATTCTAAAGATCCATTTTGTTAGGCTCGTTAAACAATAACGTGCATATTTAAGAGAGATGAATGGGAGCAATAGATTTGTCTTACCCAAACTTCATCGGCAGCTAAGTGGGTGAACCATGAAGTTTTTCTGTTTGCTCCAGCTGTGTAAATATACCCACAAAATTAGTGGCCTGCAAAAATTGTATTGAGATACTAGGTGGCAGCAATGGAGACCAATTAACTACGTTCCATTTGTAGCAGCCATATAATTTCTTTGTTGGGTCTGTTGAACGGTATTTCTCTCCATTTTATTTCTTGTTGGGCATAGATGGAAAGATGATGTGATCCGTCTCTCTTCCATCAGCCTGTTTCTTACCCCATCTTCAATTTAGTGTCTATAATTCGCTGCCATGGAAATTTGAATGATGACCATCTTTTTCTGCTGATGATTGAACTACAAAAACTAATTTGCAATTTCCAGGAAAAATAATTTGGGGTAGTTTTAAATGTGAATACAATAGGTGGTGGGACTTCTTGCCTTTGTAGCTTTGAAGCTGGAATGGAGCCAGAAATAAGAACATATTCTATACTCAAAAAATATTCCTAATTTAATAACAAGCACTGGGATTGTGAAGGAAGACAGCTCTGAATCCTGCTTCAGTGACTGGTTGCATTACTTTGTGATGGCACCCTAGCCAGCCACAAGTCCACCTTGCAGATTTGTTTCCTTGTTGTCAAATGGAAAATTGACGATGGCTTAATAAGACTAAAACCAGTGCTATGAACTCAAAATACCATCTTATCTCATCACTTAGCTTATGTTTCAAAGTAGAAAAACTGCACATTTATATAGTGGCAGTGAAGCATCTGTTCAGATGTAGTTAAATATTGTATGTCTTCTCTTTTCCCCTTTTTTTGTAGCATTCAGGGAAAGATCTTCATTTATTTAATTCCCTCTCGTTGCTGTGCATGAATGAATAAAGTTGTAGAGGATGTTGATTTTAACAATCTGACTATGTCTCTATGATCATAAGAAACCACTGCAAGTTTTATAGGTAATATTCACCCACCTTTGCATCTATATTTCTGCAAGCTAGATGGCAAAAACAATATGTTTAGTGATACAGCCAAATTCTTCTAATATGAGGCATGATATATGTCTTTAAAACTTGGCTTTAACATTATTTTGTCTAGTCAGAGAAAGAATATGCTGACAGATACATTCAATCCTATTTTTAGAATAAAAGCTTTTAGAGATCAAAATTATTTTAGTCTATTATGTGGTAACTAAACCAGAGCAAGTATTGATTGCATTATGTCTAGATCAGCGCCAGGGTATCACTGGTTTGGATAATTTTCTATTATTTTTAATCTTCCTCTCTTGGAAGCTAACGGAACCTGCAAGGATTTCCACTTCATATTCATTTTTTAAAACAATTTTATTAAAAGTTTTAAAAATAAAGATAAAAACCAATGCAAACCAGTATAAGGAAGAAAAATCAAAAGAAAGCTAAAAATGTAAGAAAGCAAACAAAAAAATAGAAGAGGGAAAAAAGACACAAAGAAGTAGCTTCCAATCTTCTTTATAGCAACTATAAGTATAATTATAAATGTACCTCTTTCTCTAAAGTTACATAATGCTCTTCTGTATATAATCTACTCTGTCTAATCATTAAAATCATAAATTCATCTTTTTTGTTTTATTATGAATTCAAAGAGATTTTTGATACTGGAAGCATAAATATATACATACATTTTTTAAAAAAAATGATTTATCTGTAGTTTCATTCCAGTTTTGAATTCATAAAAGATTCCTAAGTAGGCCACTTGAACTATGTAGATTCTAATTTGCCTTTTCTTTAAACAAAATCACTTCTGATGAGGAAAAGCTAAAAAATTTCTACATAAACAAGATTAAAGGAAGAGTCTCAGACCCACTGAAGATAACACTGAAAATGCTTAATTGTAATTTTCTCAGAAATTGCTTTTTCTCTACAGTTTGCAGCAGCCTGATACTGATTGGTTCAAAAGTCAAAGTACCTCTGGCCCCCTGTTTAATATTGTGTCAGCCATGTGGAAAGATAAGCTGGTTGGATGGTTTTAAAATGGAAAACGAAGCTCGATGGGAACAGAGATGATGTAGATTAGGCCACAGAATAGAAACATAGGAACCTTGCTAATCAGACTAACTGGACTGCATAATGCTGGTTGTGCGGGCTGAAATGAACTGTTTGTATTCCTCGACTTTTAGCAAATGTTATTAACTGAGGCAAATGTTGCAGTATTTTCTATTGCAGCCTAAGAGCACTGTACGTCTACATGGTATCTATAGAGGAAGAAGTTTGTATGTTTGTTTCTAATACAGACTGTAGCTGGATCAAGCTCTTCTTGGAATTTCTTTGTATGAACCATCTCACTGTTTACATAACATTAATGCTGGGTGCCACCCAATGACGCTGGATTTTTCTTCCTTTATTTTCCTGTTGCCCTTTGTGGAAGAATGCACACATTATGAAATTATTTTCTTCAAAAGGAAATTGATTTAATATCAGGATAAAACTCTACAAATTATGAAAATCAAAATAGATTTCTATTACCTCTAACATCTTTTGAATAAGATGTAGCAGAGTAAGATACTCAGAAAAAGAATGAGATCTACCATCCAGTTCTTTTGAAGACTGATTGGATCAAGAGAGAAAGTATCCATTCATTCATTTTAGTTGGCTTTGATAGCAATAAACATAATCCCAGAAGTCAGCCTGAGAAACAGACTTCTGTACAGTGCAGTTAAGTTTGACTAGGACTACCCTACCCAAAAGGAAATTTTGCTGGACACCATCCTTTTCAACTAGGTGTCCTCCATAGGTACGTACATTACAACAGCAATTCCTTAAATTCCCACCAAACATTTGAAATCCATCTGGTAGAAGAAGAGTATTCCAAACCTCAAATGTTTCTATAGGAAATTGCAATTTATTAGCACAGTTTAAGAATCTCAGATTTTTGATACAATTAAAAACATTTCAGGTTCTTCCTGTGATTGTGGTTGTTTTATCTTGTGTCAACAAACTTCCACAGAATTGATTTGAATATATAGCCAAATTGATTGGTACAATTGATTAATCCACACTAGTCAGAAAACTGGGTAAGAAAATTCATACCGTTCAATTCTTTTGATGTTGGGTTGCTAATTGGAAAAGTCACCAAATGATATTTTGATAATGTGTGGGAATATTCCTCTCTAGGATTAATCACTAATTAGGAGCTAACGATTGAACCTCTCCCAGACTCCACCTAAATAAAGCTTACCACATTGGAGACACCCATGTGATTAAACATTAAATATTAATTAAACTTTATAGTTGTTAACAGCAATTAAACATGTGTTTGGCAGCAGAAAATTATTGTGTAAATATTGAAAGTACCCAACGCACAAAACAATCAACTCTGCAATTACATATGGTGCTAAAAGCTTAGTCATTTCAGAGTTTTGAAACCATGGGAAGCTCAAAGGAGTAATAGAAACACTTATTGCTGGCACATGGTTATTTCTTCTCCTGCACACCTAAATGCAAGCATGCACGCGCGCGCGCGCGCACACGCACACACACACACACACACACACCATTTTATGTTTTAGGAATAAACAAGTTCTAAACAGAAAATACAATCCACTAAAATCACTTAGCATTGCATTATTATGCATAGATGTGGATGACTTGTGATTACTAGAGCAGAAGCATGCAAAATAAGTTTGAAGCACGATTAAAAAGAACTAATGGAGTTGCAAAAAATAAAATAGACTAAAAATCTGCAAACTTGTACCTCCTGGTCATTGTCACATTTCACACCCGTATGTGCACAGTGTTATCAGGAACATAAGCAAGTTTCAATGTGTGGACTTAAAGGGGCTGATAAATCTTACCATTGACATTAGCCACTGAGACCTAGCATAGATCGATAATCTTCACATGTCCCTTTTAAGATGAACCTGGTTCTGGGATTTCACTGACATAATCAGAAATCAAAAGTTTGATAAAGAACTCTGTTCATATAACATTATCTAAACTCCTGTATTCTCCTGTTAATTGATATCAAAATAATCTTACATAAATGTTAGTAATTTATCTGATTTTGTGATTAGTTGAAGGCCGTATAATCTGATTACTACCCATACATTGGTTGGAAGAATATAATTCTGGTACACAACTAAAATAAACCTCTCACAGTGTTGCTAATACCAGCATAAGCATTGCCATGGATGACAGAAAAAAATATAGTCTTGACTACCATTAGAAAGTCCAGACACTTGCTTGGTTGTAATTTCATCCCTGCTGACTATTGCTGTGTTAGCAAAAGTGCTCTTAATTTAAAATTAAATGTCTCAAAAACAGTTATAGTAGATACCTCAATAGATACAGTTATACTAACGTTCATTGCCCTGTATCTGATTATTAAAGTTGCACTGGGTAAAAAAGCACCTACCAAAGGGAAAAGTTCTCCTTTTATCATCAGATTGTAAATTGCCTATAAGTGTTTTTAAATGATATTTATAGTTTTATCAAACAGACATTTGATGAAGGAAGATGTAGACCCTGAATTAATTACAGATGGGATCGACCATATTTCATATACTGTATGTGCTTGCAAATACAGTTATCTGATTGGATTTGGTCCTGTTTGGTGCAATATTTATTTTGAGTAATAAACACGTGTTTATTACTCACTCACGTGAATGAGCATTCCTACCAACAGTTTTGCCATCTATCCTTAAGCTGAAAAAAGGTAAATTACTCTAATAAGACACAAATGAGATGTCAAAATGAGTAACTATCTGTTGGCATTCACTTCTTAAGAAATTTAAACATGAACTTTATTTATTTGAACCAAATAAGTAAACACGAACCCTTATTTATTTGTTACCTAATAATGCACATCTCTGGCTAGTATTAGGAGAGCGACTTCCTTGGAACGTCTGCCCCTTTCCAACATATCTAAGCACCTGGATTTATTTGCAAAACTTATGTTTCCCTAATTACGAAGTGCCAGAACGGGAGTATATGCAGTTTTCTTAGATTCATTTTTATGGTGTAAAAGGAAGAGAAAATTAGTTGCCCAATACCATAGGTATTGCATAAGCCTGTTTGGAGGTGCATTTACGGTATTTGGAACAAGTGCTGACTGTGCCTTGCTGCTTTGTGCTCAACAAGCCTGAACTGGAAGGAAGAAAAGAACAAGAAGTGCCTGTTCCACCTTTCCCAAATACTTTCTGCTTCCCCCATGGGAAACCTGACAGATTTCAGTGCAACGCCAGGGAGTCAAGCAGAAGGTGACGTTGATATTTCCAGCCGCTACACCAGTGTTCCTGAACCTTGGCAACATTAAGCTGTGTGAACTTCAACATCCAGAGCATTCTCAATGCTGGCTGGTGAATTCTACAAGTTGAAGTCCAGATACTGTAGTTTAAAGTTCCCAACGCTGAGAAATGCTGGTGTAGCAGCTGGAAATATCAACAAGTCACCTTCATCTGCACAAATGAAGCATTTCAAGTTTGCATTTAAGGTGTACAGCTGTGTCTTTCAGGTATGACTGTTGGCTGGATTGGATTGAGTTTGGTGACCATTGGAGAGTGCCTTCATATATTCCAATCATCCCTGCTTAAAATTATTTGTAACCCTGTGCTGGGGTCAAAGGTCAAGAAGTTTAGGATTTCATGGGAACATGCGCTTGTTTGGACTTTGTTCAAAAGCTTAGGTTACCTGCTTGACAGGTAGCAATTAGAGAGTAATAGCTTGCCAAGCTGGAATGTCATAGCTGAGGCCCATTGCTGAGGATCTGGTTTACCTGTTCAACAGGTGTGGGCTGTAGGGCTAAGATAAGTATGTGCTCGCACAGCATTCCAAAGAATCAATTTTCCCTTTAAAAGACATTGTCATGACTGCAGGGCATAAAAGAGCTGGGCTGAGCCCCTCTGGAAGGTAGTTGGTTATTTGCACAGCAAAGAAACAAAATAAATAGTGGAAGAGGAGATAAGAAAAAGAGATGGAGGGAAGAACAAGGCTCTTGGTTCTCTCTCCCCTTTCTGTTTTCCTACTGGTTTGGTAAGAAGTACAACTGTTTGAATGGAATGAATAGTTCAGTTCAAACCTTTATTGTCAGTGCAGAACATGTGCAGTGAAATTGAATGTCTTGGTGAAATTGTGTCTTGGAGCATTTTAATGTACAATACAAGCCTTCCCCAGATGAATGCTCTCTATTTCGCTGCAATATCCATCATCTACAGTAGACATGGGGATAGTGGGAATTGTAGCCCAATATATTTGGAAGACACCAGTTAGTGACAGTTGTAATGTGCTCCCAATTTCTTTGACACTTTTCTTTCTACCTCCTCTCATGGATCTGTGATCGTCATTCCAAATGGAGTTTTGTATGGGTGCTGCACATTGACATGTAGCAGTATTTATAAACCTTAAGAAAATGTTTCTAATGCATTGTAAAGAAAATATTTATTTGAAATGTCCATTCTGTAAGCAGTTTACGAAAATTGTAATTGCAGTTTGATCTTTTCTCGTTTTATTTTTACAATATTCCTGTAAAGTATGCTGTTATATCATCCACCTAGTCCAGTGTTTTTCAAACTTGGCAACTTTAAGATATGTGGAGTTCAACTCCCAAATTCCCCAGCCAGGCCACATAGAGTTTAAATTGACAAATTTGAAAAACACTGATCTAGTCCATAGTGACAGCAATGTCTGCATGGTGATGTAACCCAAGTGTCTAATCTAGCCCTTTAGCCTCTATATCAGATTACTCTCTCAATGATAATATTTAATATATTACATATTTCTTTGCTATGATTTTCTCAAATTTAAATATTAAAAGAAATAAACAATATCTGAAATTTGAATTCAGATGTTGCAACACTAGTTGGGACCAGATTTTTAACGGATTATTGAATTGATATAGTGTGATACAGGTGTCAAATTGGTGGCCCATGGGCCAGATGTGTCACACACAGGCCACGCCTACCTCAGCTCTGCAAAGGGAAAAAAAGTCACGAAGTGTCACATGACAGCAATGTGATGCCGCGAGTTTGACATCCGTGGTGTAATAGTAAGTGCAGACTGTTTACCTAGGACAGTGAAGTCCAGGTTCAATTTCAACTATGGAAATGACTTGGGGTCAGAAAATTATTTAGTGCCCAGGATTATTATTATGGGGAAAAAATAGAGAAAGACGTCTGCTATGTATGCTACCTTAAGATATTGGAGAAAAATGGGATATAAATTTAGCAAAATTAAAACAATACATTTTAATCATGCACAAAGATAAATCTGGGATGTACCTTGAGATAGTAGCTAAAGTAGAGGAAAAAGCACCACTGTAGGGTCATATACATAATGCTAAGTTGCAATGTAGTTTACTAGGTTTGTGTGTGTTGTACAAAACTAACCATTGTGGTTTTTAAAAAAAGGATTCGTAGCTTAGCCTGATGGGCTCAAACAGCCAATTATAGCTTAGTCAACAAATTGTGGTCAACAAAACCAAGGCTTTGTGTAACACAGTGACAGGTCAACAGATATAAACAAGCTAAACAAATGATTCATGAGATGTCCTCAACTTGCCTTTTAGAGAAGATTTGTTTCCTCCTGGAACTGATTAGTTAACAATATTGAGTTGGTTCAAGCAATCCTGTCAGCATGGAAAAGCATATTGTACCCTTGTTCCTTATGCATTCTTAAAGTATATTTCTAATAGTTCATTTTGCATAAGGATGCCTTTATCTTAACATTGTTTGTTGATCTATTACTCTTATAAATTACTGCAGTCGAAATAAATATCCCAACAGTCTACTTCCAGTTAAAATTAAATGCATATCCATACAATTTGCCATTTTGCAGAACATGTCAAAACACCTTGAGACAATAAGAGAATAAGAACCAAAACCATGTTCCTTGGAAAATTTTGTAGTGATGGAAACATAGTTTTAAAGGGCACCCAATTTTTTAAAAGCCTAAAGAAATTCTATTCCCATCTCCAGGCTCTTTTAATAATAATTACTCCTACAAACCATTGACAAATAGGATGTTTCCTTGAATGAAGCTCCCAGAAATTCAGTACAGGGAAACTTCTAATTATATGTGTGTAAAATTGCAACCTAATTCCCGGCCTGGATTCAACTATTTCGAAATGAAGATGCATCCTGTAGTTTTTAAAGTATGTTTTAGAAGTGAAATGAACCACTGATGCATTTAATATGGCCTCTCCAGAACCACTTGAAACTTGGCTTCATATTTTAATTGCATTGAAAAAAGCTATCGGAGCAATTATTTGCTTTGTATTTCTAGAGTGCCTGGAAAAGAGAGAAAGCTTTAATATATCTTCTTCTAAAATGCTTTCTGATGCTGCATTACTGTATATACAAACCTTATTCAATGACATCCATTTGAAGAACCTTGTTTAAGTTTTTTGACACTTTTTCTTCAGAAAACTTATTGGTTTCCTGCATTGTTACATTGACCTATCCAAATTCTCCTATGATTCCAATTTTTGTTTTGTTTCTCCAACTCTTGCATCCTGTTATCCATAAGGAGGACCACTCCTTTCTTAATGTTGAATTTAGCACCCTGTGAAAATTGCTATAGAAGTTCTCAATTTCTTCTTCCTTCACTGCTTCTGAACGAGCTCAGATATTGTTGGAGCTTGAGATGGAAAACCAGCTTCATTTATAGCTTAAAAAATGATACAAAACCAAGAGTTTTGCAATCTTTTACTTTTTTATAGAATGTTTTAAAGTCTTTAAAAAATGTTCCATCAATGTGAAATCAGTAAAAACAGTTTTCATGTAGCGACCACAATTGGCATCAAATCAATAATGAAGCAAAGTAGCCACTTTCGCTGATTGAAACATAACTTTGCCTATGAACTTCCTTTCTTTGGCTTTACAGACTTGTGAAGGTCATAAATGTGAGGACTGATCATAAAGTTACCTTTTCATCCCTGTTGTTACCTGTGGCTTAAATGTCACAGCTAAGGAAAGCAGTGTAGGACACATTATTGTATTTCTGCTCTCAGCAATGATATTGGAGAAATTTGGTTCAACAGATTTGCTTAGGCAGATTGGAGCATCAGGCCAGTTAATTAGACCTAGTTTGCATGATACCTCCTCAGCCACAGCAAGGTAGAGTATCTCAATCACAATTGTTAGCCATGTTTGCATGGCTTTAGGGGACATCCAAACCTAGGCAGAGAGGAATTAGCTCTCCTATTTAACCTCTAGACATAGAGGTAAAAAGCAAGATGAAGGCTGTGATTCTTTCATTTTTCATAAAATGTCTCCTTTCCATTAAATGAGATTCCTGGTAGTGAAATAAGAATAAGGGATGGAGGAAAACACAACTTTCTCCCATTCGTCCACAGTGGCCCTGATTCAGATTGGGATGCACCCATCAGTATGTCCAGGGTCATATTTGGCTTCTCTTGTTGGAGTACTGTATATTTATGAGACAAATTCCTCAGACATAGATCTCCACTACCACTGTGTGAGAAGGAGGATTATGTACCTTACCATAAGGCTATTTCAGGTACTCCAAATACTGTTTATGCATTATCTAAACCCCACCCCCCCTCTTTCTATAGCCTGAGCAATATAAAGCAGGCAAGCTTCAACTAATCTTATGAAATATCTGCTACACAGAAAATGATA
>JANHFJ010001899.1:153977-167296 GCA_032468195.1 Cerberus rynchops
ACTCCGAGGGGCAACAGCTTGTCATGGCATTTGCTGCTCTTCTCGGGGAAAGGCCGGGGGGGAGGGGGCGCTTCCCTGTGGCGGGACGGGGAACGGTGGTGGCTGCTGCCCCTTTCTGAAAGAGGTGCCTGAAGGGAGCCCTCAGCCACGCTTCGGCCAACGGCGTTTCTTTACAGTTTTCTTCTCTCTTGTTTTCGTTTCGGAAGTATTGGCCGGGATTCCTGGGAGAAGTTAACTATGTAGATGCAGTAGTTTGACTGGGAAGACCTGTTTACCTTGAGTAGGTGAGGCTGGTGGAGGTATAATGTTCCTCCTAAGGTCCCAGGCTCTTGAGGCCTATCTCTGCCTCAGAGAGGTTTCTTTCTGCCTGTTGTATTGCACAAGGTTGGGCTTGTTTTCCCTTCCACTTGGGTTATTGCCTTTGAATACTCTATGCAAAGCCGTAGTTTTGAATACTTTGAATACTCTGTGTAAAAAAGCCTTAACTTTTTCACAGCTGCTACTTTTCTGATCCTGCTGCCTATTGTAGTTTCATTCCTTTCCTTTAAGTCACATGATGGGACTGAGTCTGTTGTTGTCATCACAAGCAGCAGCTTAAAGTCCATCTGGAATGTTTATACTTTTGCCTTTGGGGGTACAGGGATGGTTAAATATAACGAGGCCTCATAAAGTTCAAATTAAGTTGAACGAATAGTTGATTTGTGTTCAGCTTCCTGTATAAAAAGTAGTGGGTTTCAGAGCCAGAAGCAGGAGACCTTGTTACCATTTGTTTCTCAGTTGTTTGCACTGCTTGTTTTCAAATTTTTAAAATATTTTCTCCTAGGAAACAACTCTTGTTGCATGAAAGATGTAAGAGGTAGCAGTTTAATCTAGTATTACTTCCTTTGGACTTTGTTGGACAGCTTTGAAGACTTTCTCAAGGTGTAGTTTTATCCTCCTTGGAAGATTGTGTTGCTGTTGATTGATAATGTTAAGAGAGTCAAATGTGCTTCCCCCAGAGTTTTTTCAGACTATAATTTGTAATGCAAGAACATGAATATAGACTAGAAGAAAGTGTATAATATTGTACACTGCTTTTACAAATGAGAAGCTGATCGTTTCAGAACTGGTGTCGAATATTGTGAGTTTGATTGAAAACCAGGAATAGTTTGGTAGCATATGTTAGTTACTGTATGTGCAGTTTCAGGAGAACTAGGTATCATAAATACAAAATTCTTTTGGAATTTAAAGAATTCTAGTTGGCAATCTCATGGACAATCTTGGTTTGTTTTTAGAAATATTGAACCTACTTTTTAGAATTCTCAGCTGTTCCAAACAAGGTACGGTATCCATAAGTTTATTGAAGACCTAATAAGGCAGTGGCATGAATTTTTGAAAAAAATGCATAATATACAAGCTGGTTATATAACGTTAATTGACCCAGTGTAATAATTATACAGAAAATAATTTTGATTAAAACTATTGTCAATAATTGACATATAGCAGATATATCCCACATGGTTGTCATTCTCTTTGTTTTGAATTAACTTAGTGATGTGTAGATGAAGAAAAGGGAACATTTGTGAAAAATTAGGATGATATATAAGGAAACATAGATCTTACACATGTTCCCTTTGAGGGAAATAAGAGATTCAATCACCCCATAGAATAATTATTTTTGTCCTGTTATCAAGCAAAGAAAAGCCAATATTTATAGAGGAAAGCTAAGCTGGATTACGTAATGCTAAATTCTATACCTCCAGGATTCATTATTTCAAAGAAAATGGTTGAATTTTAGGTCTTCGTTTTATTGATTATTGATTGCTGAATTCAGTTAAAATTATTGCTTGTAAAATGTAAAGCTGAAATCTATAATCAAATCATTTACAAAACTTATTTTTAAAAAGCCAATTAACTGGGTAACATGCCTTTTCTAAGCACTGGAAAAATTAATGCGGGTGCTTTTGAAAAGTTAAAAAAAATAATTACGGAATAAGTTTATCTATCCATGTCTTCTCCCATATATTTATTTCTTAATCTGATAAATTTTGTACTTCTTAAAAACACTTTAACCAAACTGCAGATCCAGTATTCACATAAACTTCAGAATGATGATTACAACAGATATGTTTTAAATATTAAGCTGAATAAAGCATACAGTTTTATGGAATTGATTTTTATCTGGAATCTAGAGGATTTGGCTATCTTCAGGTTTATTTTTTTAATCTTTTCCAGTAAAACGGACACTTTGCGTGTTCCTTTTCAGGGTGAACTTGCACATTGTCATGCTATACAGTAGAAAATGGTGTAGATTTTAACTAAAGCAAACCAGTGTATGTTTAAAAGAAAATTATTAGATCAGTTTTGTTGACATACTTGGTGGTTAATGCAAATCTTATGACCAACTGAGTGACCTCAAGCCAATCATGCTAACCTGGATTTCATTGAGCAACTAGGGCAGTGGTGGCGAACCTTTTACTTACTGAAAATTATGTGTTTTGAGCGTGCCATCCACACTTGCGTGCAGCTCCTCCACATACTCTGCATGTGCAACCGCACCATCTGCATATGCATGCAGCTTTTGCACATGCAATGCACATGTGCTGTGCATAGGCACTCATGCACACATGAGCATTCGCATGTGCAGGGGACCTCCAAAGACCGGCTGGATTTCCTGCTGCAATTGCACGCTTGCACAGTGGATGTCCGAATACCAGCTGGGTCTCTGCAGTCACGCATGTGCGCATGTTCAATCACATGTGCATGCTCAGCTGGAGGTAAGTTGGCTGACATCTTGTGTGCCCAGCAAGATGGCTCTGTGTGCCACCTGTGGCATCCGTGCCATAGTCACCATCACGGAACTAGGGGAATAAGATATAATCCTGTACAACTAGTCCTCAATTTACAACATTTCATTTAGTGCCCTTTCAAAGTTATATTGACACTGAAAAGACTAATTTATTTTTCATACAACCATTGCAGCAGTCCCATGGTCACATGATCAGAATTCTGCTGCTTGGCAACTGAGTAATATTCATGCCGCTTGCAATGTCCCAGGATCATGTGATTCCTTTTTCAACCTTCTCAGCAAGCAATATCAATAGGGAAGCAAGATTCACTGAACCATGTCACTAACTTAACACCTGCAGTGATTCACTTAACAACTGGGGCAGGAAAGATTGTAAAATAGGGCAATAATAAATTACATGTTTCATTTAACAACAAAAATTTTGGGTTCAATTGTCATAAGTTGAGGACTACCTGTATATATTGTCCTGAATTTTCTTAAAAGTTGAACTAGAATCCAAATGTGAGTTGAGATTTTTTGTGTAACAGTTACATTACTTTCAATCTTTCCCATCTTGAAAGCAATTTAACTGGATGCGAGCAATGGCAGTTTTAAATTGTAAATAAGAATGTATTGCATATTGTTCAGGGTAGTTATAACTGGGTAGATGCAAAGGACTATGGGAAATATTAATGGATTTGTTTGGTTCTGTTCACATAAGTTCTGTTAATAAGAGTTGTCTCCAGACAAGATGGATGGCATATACGTTGAATGAATGAATAAATAAAACAATAAGTATTAATCACAAATATTAATTGCAAAAACATTTCAATTTAACCATTCCATGAAATGTCCAATGTGTGCATGGATTGGTACCTTAGCCACCACATGGTTGACTTAATGACCATATGACAATTAATTTTGACAGACTTGTGCTTTATATTTACAATATTGGTGTAGATAAGTAGGATAATCTGCAAAAGGCAGAATTGGTATATGAAAGAAACTTTTGTTCTTTTCCTAATGACTTTTTTATCTGCACTTACTTCCTCACAACCTTTAACCCATTGTTTCAGCAGTTGCAATTGTGTATTTTGCTATACAGAATTGGTATTCTGTATTTTGCCAGATGGAATTGATGGATAGGGGAGTCTGTCCTGTAGAAATCTGGATTTGGGCTTCTTGCTGTATATTCATTGTTTAATTAGTAGTGTATTGTTTAATTAGTAGCTTTGTATTTTGCAAGTTTAATTTTCTTTAAGGCCAGTTGTATATAACTGTACAAAATCATGAGTTTGTCCATATCTGATTAAATGTGTTTCTAATAAAACAAAACACTAATTACTTGCCCCAGCTCCAGCCCACCTAACAGTTTAAAAGCATGCACATGCAAATAGATTAATAGGTACCACTTTGATGGGAAAATAATAGTGTTCCGTGCATCTTTGGCATATAGCCATGCTGGCCATGTCATTATGGAAATTGTCTACGGACAACGCTGGCTGCCTTGGGCAAGAAACAGAGGTGAGCACCATGCCCTAGAGTCAGACACAACTGACAGCAAAACTTTAATCTTTTTTTTACTAGAAAAAACAGCTTTCACCCTATCTAGATACCTTCCACATATGTTGGATACTACCCAGTATTTACAAACAACAAGCAAAAGGCTAAAGAATTATAGAATATTTAATGGTCTGAACTGATAATAGTATATTCTGGGGACCTTTATGACAGTCTCTTAAAGCCTGATATTTTAATTGCATTGGATGTACTTGAATGGAAAACCTGTTACTTATCTGTGCCAGTTAATAGATTTTAGATTTATATGAAATATTCTTTAGTTTTAGTGCTGATATGTGGCCACAGATGAGCTATATGACCAAACTTCTAATCTTTTTTCCCCACTGTTATTTTTCCTCTTACAGTAATTTAATACAATCCTCTCCAAGTTGTTAATGGTATTCAGTGGCTAAAGAACTATTGTTTTCTTTAAAAAAAAATGACATTCCTTGTATCCAGAATTGCTGACAAATATTTTCCGGAGTGATAAAAGGACTAACTTCCTTTATTCAGTGAGAGATTGATAGTATTCCATTCATACTGCTATATGCATAATAGTTGGGTGGAACAAAATACATGACAGAATGTTGATTTGCCACAAAATGTAATGGAATTATAGGAGCAGGGAAATGTACAATAATAACATTGGAAAGTAGATGAGTAGTAGAAAGAATATTTGTTATGAGAATATCAATTTCAGCAGGAGTCATATATTGTTTAATTCTATTACATTTGTTTAATGTAATTATATTAATGTATATTTTAATAGCTCTGTGTGACTTACAAAACTACATATATAATATACTGAATTCTGAAAACACTCTAAAGTAAGATTAAAAATGCTTATAACTCAGGAAAGCAGGAGTATTAGATATGTTTGCTGCCCCAGGTTGTTTATAAAAATAATAAAGGCAGCATAAAAAAAAATCAAGTGTGTCAAAAATTGAAATAAGAGGAGGCAGATTTATCAGCAATATAGTAGTAATATATTTTGTTGTGTGCTAATATATCTGGGGCAGGACCTATAAAACATGTCCCATTAAAAAAGTACCAAGAAGACTTTGTGACCAATCCTGCAATTATTTAAGGCCTAAGCTTTATAAGGCTTTATACACCTAAACAAATACCTTGAATTTGGCTTGGAAAGCAACTGGCAACCAGTGTAAATGTTTCAGCATGGGAGTTTTTTGGTGGTGCCACTCCCACTGTATAAACTGCTTGCTTCATTTTGGAACAGTCACAATTTTGTAACAATTTCTAGGATAATCACACAACACAGGAATGTTGCAATAATCTGGCATAGGTATCACTGAAACCAAGTCTCCTCAATATGAACACAACTATCATAGCAGTGGAAGCTCATGAAAATCCTCACTTGCTACTGTTATCCAAAAATGTATGTGTTTATATAGTTTAGGCTATCAGTGCAAGTTCAAGGAGAACTCCTGGACTATGAACTTGTTCCTCATTCAAAATAGATTGCGTCTCATAGAGTAACAGATAATTCTGTATTTGTACTGTACTGCAAAGAAAATTGGAAGTTTTATTTATTATTTTTCCACTCCTTCCTTCCCTCCCTGTTCCTTCCAATAATTTAACAGTCTCTTGTCAAATTCCATCATTGTGAAGTATACCCAATTCTACACTGTCTTTGAGGATCCATGAAGTAAACTTGAATACATCTGGCTTGCTGGTTGGGTCTGGCATTACTTTCATTTTGGTTCAGCTATCTGATGTGTTTAAATGAGCTGCCTTCTGCAGCTGATATGCGATCCTGGGAAAAGGCATGTTTGGCTGCAAATGTTTCTGACAGCTGCTATTGTACATGTGGTGCCCTTGTTACTATGAATCACATGTTGCCCTTTGAATGAGGATCATTGCAATATCCTACTTCATATTTTAGCTTCTGAAGCAATAATGCTAGGCATGTATAGGCTGATATATCCCTTTAATTTAGGAATTATACATGAATAATCACTTATAATTTCTGCACTTCTAGATATGGCTCGTGGACAGCAGAAAATCCAGTCACAACAGAAAAATGCCAAAAAGCAAGCTGGACAGAAAAAGAAACAAGGCCATGATCAGAAGGCTGCAGCTAAAGCTGCTTTAATATATACATGCACCGTCTGTAGGGTAAGAGGCTCTGAAACAAAATACTGGGCAGTCTTTCTAGATTTTAAATCAGGAGTATGATGTATAGCAAGACAACATCCTTCTGTGTGAAAGTTTGTGTTGTATACATAATGGGTAAAGAAATTTTGCCTTAGAGTTGTTTTCCCTTAAAAGTAATATATTGGGGAATCTTCTTTCAGAAGGTAAGATAGCTGGAGTTTCCAAATAAGAGCTATATATTATTTGACCAATATATGATTACATTGATTAAATAAAATTATTAATATGGGACTTCCAAAATTACATGCTATGAACATGAAATTAGAAGAAACATTTTAGTTAAAATATGTAATATAGGTAGTCCTCGCTTTATGACCATCAGCTTAGTCGCCATTCAAAGTTATAACAGGACTGAAAAAAGTGACTTACAGCCAATCCTTGTACTTAATGACTGTTGCACAAAGTTGCAGCATCCTTGTCATCTGATTACCATTTTTGACCTTCCCAGCTGACTTCCCTGATTCTAAACTAGGTTGGATAACCTCTCCAGATGTTTTAATCTAGGAACCCCTCCTAATCCAGAGAGCATGGATATTTATAGAAATTATTATCCTTCCAATTTAAAGATTATTGATATGATAGGGCTAATGATGGAAATTTCAGTCTGTTAGAGGTTGAGTTATTGACTCCTAGTTAATATTTATTTTTGTGGTCAGAAAATAGTAGTAAAATGTGTTCCTTTAATGTCATAGGATTTCAAGACTATTAAACAATTCTAAATAATGTATTAGGAAAATTATATATGTATTTCATTAAATAAATTTTATTATACTTTTCTGATGCCCAACACTAAAAATATGTGGCATTGAAATGTTTGGTTTTGATAAGGAATGCCAACTAAATATAAATAAAACAAAGGGTATGTGTAAAGGCACTATCATGTGACCAGATTTGTAAGAGAATTAAAGTTGAACCTGGGTGAATATGTTAAAAAAGGGAAATTAAATGAGGAAAGAGATGGTAATATTTCAAAGCCCATTGACTACGGATTGAGTCAAAGAAGCTAAAGGAATGTGGCAGATCTTGAGGATACAGGAAGAAGTTGTCCTTGATTCTGTATGAACATTTGTGTTGCTTGTTCTCTCCTTAATCAGACACAGATGCCAGATCCCAAGACCTTCAAGCAGCACTTTGAGAGCAAGCATCCCAAAACCCCCCTTCCTCCAGAATTAGCTGATGTTCAGGCATAAAGTTCACTGGTAATTTTGTACCCATTTAAAATTTGAATTCATTTATTATAAATCCTAAATCATTTTGCCTCATTTATATTTCATTTGTTGTATTTCTGAAGGGTATGAAAGTAGAGAGATAACTTTAATATAAAATCAACTGCTACTTGAGCTTTTTTGGGAAGGCTGGAAATCTGTTGTATTTACAACTTGTGTAGTTTAGGCTATTGTTATCACCAGGCCTATTTGCAAAATTGCAGTAAATAGCTGAAAGGATATGTTTATAATGTTTTCATTTTGATTTAGCTAGTTCTGTTAACAATTGTTTTGGGGTGGTTAATTTTAAAATTGGATTACATTAAATCAGTGTTTTTCAAATTTGGCAACTTTAAGATGTATGGGCTTCAATTCCCATTAGTCTGAAAATTTTTAAGAATTGAAGTCTGAATATCATAGTTGTCAAGTTTGAAAAAGATTGCATTAAATTATTGCATACTATTAATAAGACAGTGACATAACAGTTCAATTAATGCATTTACTCTTGTGTTTCAGGTGAATTCATGGAATCTGTTGACTCTTCTATGGTCAGACATTACATAACAAACCTACAGCTGCTTTTCTAACAAACTGTTGATCAGCAAAAAAAATGAAGGGGCTATAGAAACATTCATATTTTTATGCTGTTCCTCTTGGGCTTCATGTAAAGACAACTCTGTGTAATTGTACAGTTGTGCCCTACTTGGAAATCTGAAAATTGGTTCATTCTAAAAATTTTTACAGTTGTAATTATATTGATGTTCATATTGTGTAAAATAACTCATTTAATAAAATAGTACTTTGATTTTACAATATCACAGGTCAAATGCTTGTAGAAATTCTATTTCCATGTTTTATTTGCCTTATAAAACTTCAACAAGTGAACTTCTCACCCTGCCAAAAATTAGGTAGTTTAGTTAGGGTAGATTCATTGCTGTTAATGAAGTCCATTAGAAACAAGGAAATAATTTCTCCATTCAGTATGATACTTACTTGAGCGCGATCATTTTCTAAAAAAAAGAAAAGAAAACCACTGCTTTTGACTGAAGATGTGCACTTTCAACTACTTAGGTTGGAGTGCCTATTCTGCTGGCCATTGTGAAATTTCACTCTTTTATGCATAGAGGCACTTGTATCTTGGATTTATGCACTGGAGTCACCTGCAGTAGCAGTGAATTATTATACTAACTGGTGGGATATCAGAAGTATACTTGAACTGAGCATTGTTTTTTACATGATCTGAGTGGTTCAGACTATAGCAACATGAAACAACTGCTTTCTGTTGTGAAGACCCACTGTGTAACTTCTCAGTTGTACCTGTAAGAAGTGGGCCACCTGGCAACCTTTCTGTTGTAAAAATGACTACTGTAAATGTTTCCCTGTTTGAAAACAAAAATGGAAAAAGCTTATTTGATGGAATAGGATGGCATATGCAATAGAAATAATGGCTTATTCATTTGATTAGTTGGAACTGATTACATATAGCAGTGTGAATGTTACAATTTCAATACCAGGCAGTGTTGCATTATGTTACAAATTTCCAAACTACGTTTGAGCAGGATTCTGATCTCAGGTGCAGTCTATAGGTTCTGCCCCAGGTGCTTTTCACTCAGACAGATAATTTGTGACAGGTTACTTATGTTACTTGTTTGATACTGACAGTAATGTTGACCAAAGTTTGCTTTGTGCCTAGAACAGACGTCTTTCAAATCATTCTGTTAATCCGGCGCACATAATACACATTTGATACATAACAAAAAATAATTGTGATACGTTTGTTTACTAATCTGACATGTCAGTTAAGTTGATGTTATTTTCATTACCTTGGGGTAAACAATACCAGCTACACTGCTTACTTGCACTTGTACACCTGACATTGGAATAAAGCTCTTGCTTCGTTTTCTTACCTAATGATATGTCCTCATTGTAAAGTGACAACGGCGTCCCACAGGCAAGAAATCTGCCTTTCAAACCAATAAGAGGTACTGAGAAGTTGGAATGGAACACCATTTTAAAAATATTTTGTGATGTTATATGTTCGCTAATTTTACTTTGTTTAGGTGGAATTCCGGAAAGCTACTTTCAGATAAATTCATTCCTCAAGCAGATACATGCAATATTTTCTGTCAGACTCGTTATCAACAAATAAAGGGGTGGGAACAAAAAATAGGTTTCTACTAGATTAGAAACCCACTTATGTTGCAGACTGCATTTTTCGGAATTGCTGTAATATGTAGCTTGTATCTGTACCCTGAGCAAGCTAAATCTTGATTTTATACATTAATTAACTGCTAAAGATAATTTGTTTCTAACCAGTCAAAGGCCACAAGAAAATCCTGACATTCAACATATGGGAATGAATTGGATGGGTTGGAACTATCCATAATATGAATCTTTTAATTCTCTGTTGATTAAAGGAATGAGTATAAGGAATAAGTGAATTTTTTTCCAGATCTTGTGGATAGAATCTTAATTCTGGATCAAAAGACACAATTGTGTATTGTAATGTGTCTGATTAAAATCTTTTAAAAATCAAAAGTTGAAAATGTGATATTTCCTGCCTACCTAATGCAAGTGTCATTTCTTTAACCTTGATGCTAACTGAGCAGCTTTAGTTCTTTGCTTAGCACAAGGAGTGGAAATAACAGCAAAGGTTTCATTTGATTTGCATGTGTCATTCATAGATAAAACCAAGCTAAGATCAGAGAAAATATGCACAAGGACTTTGTTGTTATGAACATTGTGTATTGGTAGTTAGCAAGCCAGCATGCTTTTATGTAATTTGTTTAAACCATCATTCGTCGTATTTAAAATGCACAGGATATCATGTGCCAAAATACACAATACAGTAGTGTGTTTCCTTCCAGTGATATTGGTCACAGTCCTATTTCAAAGGCTAATTTGAATGTGGATATTCCAAAATAATTCTTTTGGACATATCTTTAAAAATGCTGCCTAATCTTAGGGATCTGAGTATTGGCAAACAACCTTAGTAAAACATTTGGTTTAAATACTGGAATGCTAAATACAAAATCTGTCTAATAGTTCAGACTTGATTGTTACTGTTCTTAGAAAAATGTGTCTGGCTGCTTGAATTTCAAAACTGGATTATATCAAGTGAGACATTTTTCTTCAATCTGGCAGTATGTTATGTTTGGGATTGTTGCTATTGCTTTACTTATGCGATGGTACAACTCTAGTGTTAAGAGTGGCAGAATTTTTGAGAAAGTGGGTTTGTGTGCAACATTTTAAAAAATATGCATTTAAATACAGTCATTTATGAAATGGTTGAATTTAAACCTTGGTCTTGTCTCAGTATGAACGAGAGTACTGTAAAGCAATAATTTAAAAAAGGTGGTGGACCATACATATCCATGGGGATTAAAATATTTTGAAACGTGAATTTGATTTGTTTTAATTTGTACTTCGGGAAAACTATAAAATCAAGAAAACATCCATGATTAACAACATTGTTACCTCTTAAATATATTTTTTCTCCTATCACTCTTGCTGATTTCAGTATCTTTTATATTAACATAAAAACCAGATTGCTTTCATGAAATAAAACTGTATGAAAAGAAGCTAAACTTTATGCCTCTGTCCCAGCTTCCCTTAGGAAAATTCTGACTTTAAAAATTTACTGGTAAATTTATTAGTATTACGGTAGATGTAAGAAATTGGGTTCCATGTATCTTACAGGGCTTGTGCTAGTTCTTGCAGCATGTTTCATGGAAGTATTTTATGACTGATCTGCCATAGTAGCCTCATTCTATGAGACCAAGAGGTGTGTCCAACAGTGTACCCTACAGGTAAATATTTGCCACAGGTTGCTCTTCTAAGTGTTTAATTTGGGAATACTTTATGTAAAATATGTTTACAGTAGTTCATTGATATATAACTGACCCAGTCACCTTCCTTAGTAAAGCTATGCTGATCATCAAAAAGGTAATTTTCATACTTTATCCATGCTAAGTATAAATAGTTTCCCAAAGGCCTGCTAATATAACACATGTACTGTACTGGACAATTTTACATGAAAAAAAGGTACTTCCAACTCTTATTAATAGCACTGTACCAGTTTAAATCTGTGTTTTCCAGTTGTGTTTGTCTTTGAAAACTTAAGACTTTTCAGACAAAAAGTATATGCCATAGGTATTCTGTGGAAATGTAGTTCCAAATATCTTTATTTAATAGATAATAGATTTAGCAAACTTAATATTTAACCAACAGGAATTTAATTGATATTGCTTGAATTTCAAATAATACCACGCTGCCTGAACAAAGTGGCTAGGGATAATGTTATCCAACACAACTGCAAAGCAGTAGCCCAGCTGAGAGAACCATTTCCCTGCTGGGCCTAAGCACTACTGGCCACTATTTTTTTTCCATGTAAATTTTTTATTTTTCTATATTTTTACATGACGTCACATATCATTCATCAAATCATATATAATCAGATATACAAATATCTCTCCAAATAGGAATTATAGTTGACAAATATAATAAAATTTTATAATTTCATATAGAATCATATCTATATCAGATTTATATATATCCATCTTGTCTATGTACTCTCATACTTTCTTGTTTCTAAATTTAATTATAACTACTAGTTTTGCTTCATTATCTAATCACTAATTTTCCCCTTCTATTCATGTTTTTTATCTTTACCTTACAAACAACAGATCGTTGAGTGTACAGCGTGTTATCTGGGCTTTTAGCATATTAATTGTATCATATAGTAATCATTTTGCTACGAACATATTCAAATTATCCTCTACATTTCCATTATTATTATTGATTCTATTAACATTATTGCCCTTAAATATACTGTTCCCTTTTTCTACATAGAATTCATCATTTCAATGTTGTACCAATCTCTATTTAATCAAAATCTCTGATCCTCTCTTAGTTTTCAAGCATTAAAATAGTTAAAATACAGATAATAGTACACATTTCCCTAATTAATTCTACATTATTTTTTTATCATTCCTAGTATTTAATAAGTAACAGTACAAATTTAATATCATTTTCATCTCGTTCCTTATCTAAACATTTTTTACAATTATATGTATTGAACTTACTATCTCCTGCCTTCTTATCTAAAACATTTCTAATTTCATATTGCATAAGTGCTAAAATTCAAAAAGCAATCAAAGAATTATACGTTTAACTATATTGTTCCCCTAATCTTTTCTCCCTTTATCTTAATCTTTTGTCTGCGCCTCTGCACATTTCTATCTTAAAAAAGTTCCTCTAACCATCCTTCCTCTTCCTTAATGATCTTGTCTTTCCCTTAACTTGCTTACCCTTTGCGTGTTTCCTCATATTTCTAGTTCTAATATCACCTGGTTATCTGCTTTAAACTTTCCTCTCACCCTCCTCTTTTTTCTGTATTTTAATTCCAAGATGTTTGTCTTTTTTCTTATCTCTTTCCCTCGTGAGACTACTAGAGCCACTATTCCCTCCTTTGCTCTTTTCCTAAAACTATTGGTTTGTTTTCTCTCTTTCCCTTTTAATATCATGCCTCTTATATTTTTTGTATCCTTCTATGGATTCCCCTTTTTATTTTTACACCAGTATTTTTATTCATTTCTCCCTCTTCTTGAATG
>JANHFJ010001900.1:39757-52992 GCA_032468195.1 Cerberus rynchops
GATTCTTATAGAACATATAGATAAATTTTATCATGACAATCTGCCTCTAACCTGGTCTTTTGGGTCTTCTAATGACACACTCGTCACCACTGTGATCGAATCTATTTACCTGGCTCCTTGCTCACCTTCTTCTGTTTCCTTCTACCTTTCTGAGCATCACAACGTTTTCAAGGCAGCTAGGCCTTTGCAGAATGTATCTGAAATAGGATCGTTTGAACTTGGTCATTTGTGACTCAAATCAAAACTCTGAATTGTTTGATGATCTGATGGTTTGTTTTCTTGGCTGTCCATGGTATTCTAAATTGCAAGCCACTTAGAGTCACTGACTGAAATGGGTAGCTATAGAAAGTGAATGAATGGATGAATGAATGGATAGATGAATGAATGAAAGAAAGAATGACTAAATGAATGGATGGATGGGTAGATGGATGGATTGACTGACTGATTAATTCTCAGGAGTCATCTCCAACACCAAAGTTCAAAGGCATCAATATTCTTCTTACTCTGCTTATTCAAAGTCCAATTTTGCTTGCATGCATTAAATGTTGAGTGGCATTTATAGATGCACAGAAGCCTATAAAAGATTTTACCCAGTGCTTCCAAAGTTCAATAACCCAATGTCCATTAAATTAAGAGGTTTTTTTGTAATAATTTTGGCAAACCACAACTAGTCTTTGCCTAGTTCTGCCATATTCAGTTTGAAAGTGAACATCAAAGAGAGAGAGAGGAAGAGAGAGATGCTCCAAGAAAATGCCCATCCTTGGCATTATAAACAGACATAGTAGCTACTGTCACAGTAAAGTGACAGTAAAATGGCTTGCCATTTGTCAGGGGATAAACCTTGTTCATTCAGCAGTCTGGCTTATTCTATTCTGGTGGATAATATAGAAAGCTGATGTATAAAGTAATAATATTACCTAATAATAAGCAGCATCCAGAAACCATGAGTCACTGACCAGCAATGAAATTAAAATAATAACTGTGGGGTTATTTTTAGGTTTGGTTTCTGAGGTTTTAGATGGCACTGAAGACACATTTTCCAGCTGTTGTTTGCAAACTTGGGATTAAAGACTGCAGCTGCAAACTGCACACCCATCTCCTCAGACTAGTTTAGCTTTAAGCCTTAAGAAGCAAAATAATGCATAGAAGTCTGTGGAGATTCTCCAGGTCGTGGTTGTCCCAAAGGTACTTTTTCCAGGAGGCAACTGGACTTTCTCATTTTTCTTTGAAGATGCTTCACTTCTCATCCAAGAAGCTTCTTCAGCTCTGATGGTGGGGAATGGAAGGATTTATAGTACTTGCAGACAAGACTTTCTCCACTCCCATTTACACTACTCAGGTGATCCTGAGGACATAGATAAACCTTCAAGTGGCCTCAACAACTCTCTAAAAGAATGCAAATGACCAGTTGTCTGCAAGGAATATAAATCCTTCTATTCCCCATCAGAGCTGAAGAACATTCTTAGATGAGAAGTGAAATATTTTCAAAGAAAAACAAGAAAGTCCAGTTGCCTCTTGAAAAAGCATTTTTCAGACAACCATGACCTGGATGATAGAGAATCTCCATATATATCTTTCCATGGGCTCTGACAAACAGTTCTTGTACATGCAGCACATAGAAAAAAAATCATGACACTGGAACATTGAAAACAAATTCAGAGATGTTTCTTTTCCTTCAGGCTACATGTCTGGGGACAGGGGTAACATAAATCAAGATAAATGTAACTTTCTTATTTACAGTTTCAGTTCCGAGTGTCATAATATGAAATCTATAAATGCCAGATTTGGGTCTTGAATAGAAGTCACAGAAACTCCTAACATAGGAAATTATAAAAACAGACATAATAATTACATCAGAGATGGAGGTATTAAGTTCAGAAGAGTTTTTTTAATGAAAAACAGAAATGTTTGATGGACATTTCAGATGTTCTTCATACTTGAACTGGAACAAAGTATTAGAATATTGGATAGATACTTATATCAATCTATAGATACAAGATTTATTACATGTAAAATAGACTTTTTATTATTTAAAAATTAAGTTAAATCATGAGTGGACAGACCCAGTTTCTAGTCTACCTTCAGATATGGCATCTCACACAGATATGGCATCTCACACTCATTTTGAACCACACAGTCTCTCTCAATCCAACCTATTTTACCTAGTAGTAGTTGTAAAAGGGGGAAATGGGACAAAAGAAGATATCATTTGATAGCCTTCTTTGATTTAAGCATCTTACAGAACTACAAAATAGTGACTGAATTCTCAGAGACATCACTTTTGGGAGGGCCATCTGATCTAAAGTCCTTCTAGATCTATAACATGATAGTGCCTCCTTACATCAATGCTGTTGGGCCACTGGGCTCAAATGAAGCCCAGTCTTTGCCCTTTCCTTCTTCTTCCAGTTTCTGCTCTTTTTGCTGCTTCCGTAGAAAGGGACAATTCCACATGGAAATCTGCTCTCTCTGCTCAAATGTCTTTTGTTTGTTTCCGATATCACCTTTTCACTCATACAGTTGACAGATGTGCATCTGATTGCCCCTTATGTCCTGGGCTCCTTGTACCTACACAATTAGCAAAAAGATGTAGAGGAAAACTTCACAAGATGTAGAGCTGACTTCACAAGGTCAGCAAGTAAGAAGGCAGACTTCAAGCAGTTGAACATTAAACTTTATTGCAGAGAGGTATTAATTATAAATACAGAATCAGTTGGTGAATCTATTGGGGCAATATAGTGTTCAGAAATATGCTTGTTATTAAATTTTTAAACTGTTTTTAATTTTCTGACATATTTTGATCATGCTGAGTTTTGTTTCTTCCTGCTCTAGATATGCAAAGATAGCCAAAATGTAATTCTTGTAGTTACATATCTACAGATCCTAACTCAGGTTAGACAGAATGGCTTATACAAAGAACAGGGTCATCATGTAACTTTAGAATTTACTGCTATTTGTCAAGGTGACATGTTGGAGAGAGACTGGCAGAATCAGGCAGAAGAGTCAAGCAGGGAATTTGTCTGGAATCCCTATGTGAGTATAAAAGTGCAAAGTCCAACCACCCTTGAATACTGTTGAATCTTATCTAATCCTACCCAGGTGCAAATCATTTGAGATAGATTTTATTTGTTGTTTGTTTTATTTAACTTCTATGCCACCCATCTTGCCAAGAAGCCCCATATTTCTGTGAATATGCTTGAGCAATAAAACAGCTAAGTGAATTCTTCATGAGTTGACCTGGTTATTCACACCTGCCATGTGAAGAATATCAGAAACACTTCTTTATACTTGTTAGAAGAAATATCCATCTGGGTTCAGTTCCAAGTGGCAGGAAAGACACTGGAAACATGGAAGCTGCTTGGAAAGATGGTTTAATGTTGAAGCATAACCACCAAGCACATGTAATTCTGGGTAGCTGACCATATAGAATGGAAAATGAGGGGTATTTATGCCCTCTTGGGCTTTGAACTTGAGTTTCTTGTTCCTGTGGCAAGGGCATGTATCATATTGGTTACAGACTTCCATGTGGAGTCATGTTTGTCTGAATTAACTTTGGTTGAACCTTGGGCTGATGTAATATCCCCAGGTGCCATATGGTAAGTTGGGTAGAGGGCTAATCCTATTATGTCCTGAGGGTGAAGGTCTTTTGTTTTGTAAATAAGCTGGCCCAGCTTTTTGTCTTGTAGATATGTTGGCATTAAAATATCTGCTTGGGTGAGCTGAGGCTCTGAGTTTATGTCTTTAGAAACATGTTCCTCCTTTAGGGAAAATATAATATTCTGCCTTTTTAATATTTCCTAAAATATTTCATTCTTCTAGGTCTAGAAGGGCAGGAGCTAATTTTTTACATACGTTTATATTTTTATTCTACTTTCTTCTTTCTTTCTCATTACATTTTAAGTTTTTCCTTTATAACTCTTTTTCTATGTTCAATTTTAGTTTGTATTTTCTGTTAAATGTTTCAGTAAAAATCGCATTAAAACAATAACAAAATGGCATTCAGGCCCAGCTGCAAACCAAAAGTGGGGGTGGAGGCATTAATTGACCGAAATAACAACTCCTGTTACAATTTCCTTGATATAATTGCTGAGTTGTACTTATTTCTTGACTTGACTTTGCTTTTTTGTGGCAAAATTGAAAATCCGTTACAGGGTTTTTGCATCTTGTCACATTCTCAAGCAGCTGACTTAGCCTACATCTGCATCTATTTAGTGGACCTTTCAGCTAATTCTTCTTGTTCAGGCTGAGGTCCAACTATTAAGAACTGTCCAGTTTCTGCATCTGAAGTCTCAAGAGATACAGTAGGTCCGGAAATACAAAGTGACAAGCTATTTCTGAGCACACGCAGAGTGGCTTTTTCCTTTCAGGTGAGCATCTGCAACCAGTCTTCAGCCATTTTCCCTTAAAAGGAGGAGAGTTTTCAATCTTCTATATAAACCTAAACTCTCACATCCTCGTTTCCTTGCCAACAGGGATACATAAGACACACACAAACTGCTTCTTGAGATAAAACACACACACCCAAATACACAGGCCCTTCACATCCAATTCATTAACAAACACACTGGCTTTTAAAAAAAAAATCATGATGATAATGGTGATTGTGAAGCCCTGCCCCTCTTTAATGTGTTCTGTGCATAGCATTTGTAAGAGGCAAGCCTTCAATAGTGAAATTATGACTGCCCATTTGACTTTTTTATCTCTCTCCCTTATGGACACATTGTAAACGCATAAGGAAAAATCTGTTCTACTTTTTTCTTTCCTGTTGCTTACCATATGGAAACTTGGCACCAAGCACTGGATGAAACCATCTACCCACGCATACACGCACAATTGCTTTAACTTCATTAAAAATAGAAATAGTCCAGCATAATAGTTTTGCAATTCTAGCATTATGCACAGATCAGAACATCCAATTAGAATTTTCATATAAAATTGAGTTCACATGTACTCCTAAAAGTATGATTCCAGACTAAATAGGTCTTTCAAAGAATGCAGCCAAAATAATGGTGTGCTTTTACCAGGAAAATACATAATTAACACCTTATACCATTGCTCCAAATGTATTACACAGTCAAATATTTTAGAGTATATTTTCACATGTTGCGTTGAAAAACAACACTTTAGTTAATCACTGCTTTTGAGAAAAGTGTTGTAAACTCTCCAAAGAAATGCTTTTTATAAAAAATCAGATCATGCTTTATTTAACTAGCATCATTAACTTCTGGTTATTGTTATTTTTAAATACTCTGCATACTTTCTCGAGCAAAGCTGGCTGAAAAATTATGGGAGTTGAAGTCCACAAGTCTTAAAGTTGCCAACGTTGGAGAGCCCTGTTTTTGAGAGTAAGTTCAGCTATAATACCTGGGGATTTGATCTGAGTGGTGCGGTTGGGTTATAGTCTGCCTGCGCACTTTTGGAAGGACACTCAGAGCTTGGGACTCTTTTGTGTGTTCATAGTATGCTGCCCTGCCCTGTTCAAGTCTGTCCTTTTCTTTTTGAAATCCCGGGTAAGGAAAATATATTTATCGTACCAGTGAAACTCTCCTATTCCATAATTACATTAGTTTAAAGTACAAAAGATCATGTAATGGAGGCACAGAGCCATTACTACCGTCAATCTCCCTCTTTGGCGCAAGAATGCTGAAAGAGAGCTCTGTTTGTACTTGCTTGAAATGGCAACATAAACTCCTTATATACAATGAATCAGAGGAAATGAGACATCAGAGAGCAAGGTTGGGAAATGTCATGTGTTTCAGGGCCCCTTTCAAGCAGAATATGGCTGAAAATCACTAAAGTGGCACAGTGTTATGTGTGTGGAAGTGATGGGCTATCTGCTAAAATGAAGCAAGGCTGTGGCATGCACTTGAAAGAAAACTGGGATGCCTGTAATTGTGGAGTCTGTCTGGCAAGAAGAAAGAATGCTTATTCCCAGAGAATATGCATGTGTAACACTTGTATCAATTCTATGTGATTATAGGACTGATAATAGTAACAAAGAATTAGACATCCTGAATACCTCAGCTAAAAGTTAGACATAGGGATGGTCTGGAAGAGAATTGTCAAACTCAAGGCCCGGGAGCCGGATCCAGCCCACAGGGTACTTAGATCTGGCCCATGGGGCCGCCTTGGAAACAACAAAGGACCAGTCCACAGTGCTTCTGCCAGCAAAAACAGGCTCCCAAGCTCCATTTTTGGCTGCAACAGCCTCCTACAACCCTCTGCCAGTGAAAATGGAGCTCAGGAGCCTGTTTTCACTTAGGAAGGCTTAGGAATAGAGATGGCTGGAGAGCAATTAGAACAATTGTTATAAAATGTATATTAGATGATTTGTTTAATAAATCCTGCCTTATCCTGCCTTCTGCTTTAGTGAAAATGTATAAAGCTTTCTTAATTCTCTTATTTGAGGTTCCTTGACATTTTCTAGCCAGGACCCCTTTCCTTGAAGCACTTCAATAAAAGGAAACAAAACCTTCACATCATGTCTGGTGTTCTTCATCAGTTTCGGCACCAGGTTTAGATCCGAATTGGGGACAACAGAAGGGTACATTCATATAGACAGTATGTGTGTGCGTGCACTCAGGCACACATGCACACGTATGTATTTGTATGGTATGCACTATGCAGTTATCAGTGTGTGTTTAAGAGAAAGAATAAAATAATATTTCTACTGCTCAAACATGTTTCTATGATTATCTGTGTTTTGAACCTGAAAATACAAATGCAACTCAGAATAGATCACATGCAATGGTAGCTAAACAATAACTGCAACACAGGATAAAGCGCAAACATGCATGGAAAAAACACAAAGCAGAATTACATCTGCTGCAATAATTAAGAAAAGTGAAAACTCTTCCACATTAAAGTACCACATAGTACAGTATCTCTGGACTTTTTTTACACTTATAACTCAGAAAACATTAACCAACATAGTTTTTAGGGTTTTTTGAGGGATAAAACTTTCACACTTCAGAGAGATAAGCAAAAAGAGATTTTCCTACAAAGGGAACCTTTACAACTCTGGAGTCATAAAAAATGCTTCCTTAATCCTCTGAATAAATGAATAATTCCTATCACCAAGATAGTCCTTGGTTTGAAACTATCACATTCTGAAAGGGGAAGTGTATGGTGTTTGTTAATTTTGAAGTGAGAAGATTCCAACCTTGTATGTCACCAGGATCATCCAGGGAACTTTTACTAATAGTCTTGTGTTTCTGTGTTAAACCTTCCAGCTAAAGCTTTGCTCTGTACTCAAAACTTCAACATTTCTGATGCTTTTTTTTTAGCAATTTCCTTAAGTGTTTACTTATCACCCTGAGAAAACTGTTTCACCACATAAAAAACACGGCTTAGTTTTTATAAGCTTGTTATAGTTCAATTCAAGGACTATTTTTTTAGATGTGCCTTCTAGTTATCCTTTTTAGTAATCCTTTTCCAGAACTTATTAAGCCTTAGAGAAAGGTCATAACTAGAGGACACATGTTTTGCATGCAGAAAGTCCTAAGTTCTTTCCAAATAAAAGAGAGGGAGAGAGAGAATAATGCAATGATAAAGATAATGGAAAAAAGATCTGTCTCCAGAGATCAATGAAGACGAATATTGTGAAAATTGTGAAAACAAATAAAATATGAATAAAATTGGAATTGAGAAGAATAAAACTGAATTTGAAATAGAATTATGTACAAATGATAATCATATAAGAAAATGAGGGAAACTGGTGTTAAATTTACATTTGTTGTAATTTAAGAGAAAAATAATGTACCAATAGTATGTGACATCAGCTCAATTGTCTAAAATATATACAGGAATTAAAAAATCAGTATTGGAAGTGTGAAAAGCAAGTGAAAAAGCAAAACAAAATCTGGCACAAATTTATGGAATGATGCTAAAGATATCACAGACTAATATCACAATGGAACCAGAATTATTTTTACTGGGTTTTATGGACAAGAAATTAGAAAAGAAAAATGGGAAATATGGGAAATTAATATTATACTGTATATGGTATCTGTGGCAAGATTACTGTAAGCAAAAAGTTAGAAAAGCAATGAAATGCCTACAGTGGAATACTAGATTATAAAGTTAATTTATAGAAAGTTAACCTGCAGAAATGACAAACTGAACCAGGAGGTTTTTTTTTCACAGGAAAAAAAAAACAATACTTTTAAAAGTAAGGCTTTTTTGCTGAAATAATTAAAAACTCATAATTATAGGATTTGGAGATTTAAAATGTGACAAAGGTATTCAGAAAAGTTTAATGTGACAATTACCCAGTAGAAATAAAGGCAGATGGTACAATTATATGAGGTTTTTTTTTCAGATTTTTTTCTTGTTTCTATTTTTCTTAACCCAGAGATGACACAGTGAAATCATTTATTTGCTTATCCTTAATGGGCAGAATCTTGCCAGCCTAAAGCTATAACCATCTAATCTGCTGGCTATATCCTGAGAGGTTCTAGGATGGGCTATATCTAGAATTCCCCCTCACACCCTCCATTTTCCAGCTCAGAATTGTAGTCTCTTAATTTGGGCTTCTCATTGATGGATTGTACTCCTTCCTCCCTGGAAAAGCTCTATGTTCCTCTCCTCTCCACTGTCTCTCCCTGTGCACATTTCATCACATTCGGAACCTGAGTTATTTAACTTACTTTATCCTTCCTCATACTGGCACCTTTCAGACGGGTTGTACTACAATTCCCACAAGTTGAATTGTAGGTTAAACTATATGTAGGGCATCACCTTGAGGCATGGTTGAAAAATTGTGTGCAATTAAGTCATCAATGCAGTTTTCATCCAAAAGGCATATTGACAAGCATAACAAAGCAATTAACTGCCTTAACTAGCCGTAATTCACATTCAGCACAGTATCTACATCCAGCTACCATAGTGAGGCACAAATTAATGAGACTATCAAGCATCATGTTTGGATCCATACATATAGAAATAAATAAACAGACCCAGGAACAACAACCAAGGAGAATGGACAAAAATATATGAGAGCAGGGCTTCAAATTCACTGATCATTGGTCTGGAAATAATTAAGTTTAATAAACATACATGTTAACAAATTCTCAGTATCAGTAGCTTGTTGAATCAGAATCATTACAGTATGTAGTTTATAACTTTATGAAATACATGTCAACCTGTCATGTGTCCTCTTTTTCTTATTCCCCATTTGAGGGATATGCAAATGTCATATCACTCAAAAGGTTTTTTTTTTTTTCTATTTGGAAAAAGCTGTCCTTTGTTGCAACTGATCTATTTCCCAAATTGCAAAAAGCCTCATGAAGTTGTATTATTATGGCTTGTTTAATTATACCTTTATTTTATGCTGCATGCCTATAAAGGGTACATTATATCATCTCTTTTCCCTGAACAGTTCAGCTGTTTCAGCTCAAAACCTACATGCAAATTTTAGTTTTGGGTAAATACATCTTGAAAAGGGAAACAGAATTAAGCAAATGTCTATAATATACCATCAAAACAGAAATGAGAATATAGGCCATACAAGACAAGTTGCTATTAATTCATAGTAATGGATTTTTTTTTTCTGAGTGTAATTCTATTTATGAGCCTATTTTCTCCTTCTATTAATACACATTTATACCAACTCACATATATCTACATATGCATACTTATACATTTCTATATTAAATCTGTAGATCTAACTTTACACTATGATCCTTTCTATTTATGTGACATACACATACACAAAGAAGTTGAAATTACACTCTTAGGTTGCATTCATATTTGCTGTGAACAGCCCAGTGTGGTAGTGCTAAACCATAAATCATGTACTCAGTCCCTTCAGCTTACTATTATGCGTGAATGTACCTATGATGAGATATTAAAGCACACACATATACTGAAGTTTAAAGTTATTACTAATTATTTAGAAGCAATGCTTACCTTTTGCTTGCACTCATGCACAAGCAGATTCTCAAGCAGATTCAAGCATGTCTTAGACTAGGGGTGTCAAACTCGTAGCCTACAGGCTGGATGTGTCACATGCTGGCCACACCCACCCCTGGTTTAGCAAAGGGGAGTCACAATACTTCACATGATGTGACGATGTGAGTTTGACACCCGTCTTAGACTGTTTCCTTGATGGACCATTTTGATAATAGCAAGTCCTAGAAATCCTTGACTTCTTCATCTTAATATTAATTAGTCATAGACATTTATATTTATGTATCTTCATCTCAAGCCCAGCATGTTAACTTTTTACTTCCTCCCAGAATCCTCCAAATGGAAATTACTACCATTATAGGACACTTGCATCCTTAACATTTTACCTGTAGGGCAGCTAGCAATCCAAGATACAGTTTGATGATAGATCTCAAATTTTATACTGGAATTTCAGAATGTTTTCATGTTGCCTGGTGGAACTTTCCCCATTCTCTGTAATTTTATAGAAGTACAATTAGGAAATTTCCCTTGGAAATGGGCAGTCTCTTTAGTCTCTGTTCTAGATCAATGAAACTGCTTGATTAAAGACACTTCTCCTTGACGTGCAGCCCAGTGGGTATCATGCCTGCAGGGAAATAGATTCAAAAATGCCGAGCTGCAATTGGTGCAGGTGGGGGCATGGGGGTCTGTATAGCAAAATAACTCCAATGTGACTCTTTGGAGGCAATCTGAGCCAGTGTATTTCTTTACTCAATACTGAAACAGATGTAGAGCAGCTGGGTGGTAGCTAATTGCCTCTTCTACATGCTCAGCTTTTTCAAGTAATTGTGTTCCCTTGTAGCTATAAAATTGTAATTCTATTCCCCCTGAAGCATCAACATTTCTGTGTGCTCGCACTTTCCTAAAGCATACTGACATTTGAAAATACCTAGTCTGTTGACATGCAGGATAATTACACCTTTGGATAATAATGCATGGTGTTTAAATAATACTTTATACAGTATCCAAAGCACTTCATTTTCACAATCCTACCTATAAGGAATGTATTTAACATGGTTTAGCATTATATGTAAACCCAGTTATTTGGGTTGCTGCAACAGATTGGGCTTGCAAACTTTGATTAACCTACCCTAAGAACTGAGAACTTTTTATGAAGCAACTTCTACATATGCTGATGATAAACTACTTGGTCACAATTTGGTGCCTTCCATTATTTCCCAGTCTGCAACTTTTAGACTTACAGGACTGTTGGGGATTCCAGAAGTTATAATCCCAATATATCAACAGAGCATTAGTCTCAGGAAGAGATCTTAAAGGCACTGTAATCAATAATAAAAAGCAGGCCCATGTTCTATAAACTTCCTGCACTAAATGCAGAATATAAACTTTGCCATTCTATGATTGACTTGTAGAATTTTTACCTCCCAAGTTTCAAAGTGGCCTTTGAACCATCTTAGGAAGATCTTCATGAACCAAGCACAGTGTCTATTTGCCAAAGGAGGAGCTTAATGGTCAGCATTCTAGTCAGTGCAATAACCCATCTCATCCTTCATTGTATTTGTTTTGTTGACAAGGAGGAAACAGCAGCCATTGTGCAGGAGAAAGAAAAACAAGCCCTCAGTCAATTAAAGAAAATATGGCAGCAAGGGCCCATAATATTTTGTCATGTGGTATGGAGAGTGGGTTTCCAACGTTAGTATCAGTATTCCAGCCAATGAAAAACACCTAAACCTTGTAGCCCTTCCACAAAGCATCTTCTCTGGAGCTGCAGCTGAGCTAGAATTAGCTACTCAGCTACAAAAGATGCCCCCAAATTCCACAAGGATAAAGGATGACATTGATCCCAGACTGGGATAGCCACTTTGTGCAGAAGCTGTCTGACCCCCCAAAAAAACTTGCTGATTTGAGATACCTATGCAAATTGTCACAATTCTATTCAGGATTTGGCAGAACTTAATGCATAGGTCTCATTTTTCAGGCCAGCAACTGAGATAACAAGGAGCCAGCAATTTGCCTCTGCATTCAAGCCGGATATACCATCACTCCTAGCTTGATAATAAATATTTGTTTAACTAAAGTCATACATATTGTTAATTTCTAATAGTAGGCTATAAAACATTTTGGAAGCAAGCCCAAGTCAAATCAGTGATTCTCTGGATTAAATCAAGAAAAAAGTAAGTTACTTTCCATTCACCAAATTCATATTAAAAGTGGGCCTTGCAATCTCTCTACCTAATAAAACTGTCTAATCTGGCCAAATTTATTTTATTTCAGTTTTCTTCAAAAAGTTCCTGGAATGAAGAGAGCTTGTAGCAATGATGGATTATGGGATAAACAAGAGAGCTTGTAGCAATTGATGAATCCCAGGATAACCAGTTATGTAATTTGGTACTAGAGCCAAATTCTGTCACCATTGCTAGAATTTATATTTCCAAGGGGAATTCAGCTGAACCTAACAACTTCCTTCTGAATAGTCTAATATGCAAAAAGTCACATTGCTCAGCTGTGATTCTGTTTTATAGGAAGAACCCAGCTGACAACACTAACCAAAATCTGTTTCAGCAGAAGATGAATGGAAGTTTTCTGTTTAGGCCAGAGCGTGCCCAAAAGTCCTTCTGGAGTCTTCTATATTTTAAGGACAACTATAAAAACTTAGAAAGAATCTCTACAAGTACCAGTTTACAGTTCTCAAGGGCAATTCTGACAGCCGCATCTCCAAATTTATATTTTATCCGATTTTCCAAGTAATTTTGTCCATTTTGTCCTAGATGGGTGACAACTCCTTGATAAAGGGCAGAGTGGGGTGCAGATTTCTGGAGGATTTTTTTTAACAGCTTAGCTGCCAAGAGCACATATGTTAAAGGTTGTGTCACAGCAAGGTGCTAAAGGCTGCACAAAAATGTTAGAGAGCATTAATTATCTCCCTACAGCTGTTCTTTAACCCTCTGCAACTCAGATTTCAATTACTGCCACAACAACAGATGAGAAATGGACTTTAGGCAGAAGCTTTGACAACACTGAGGAGACAAGTGAAAGGTTAACATGGAAAGAAAAGCACTCTCCAAACCATTTCAGATGACTTCTCTGAAGAAAGGGCTGCATCTCCATTTAGAATTCAGACCCCTGAGGGGACAAGTGAATATTCACACAAATGCTGCCGATCCAGGGAACCCACAATTGGTGGGCTTGAAGAATGCACTCTGGGGTGATTTTGGAATTTAAAATGTAGCAAAGTGCTTTCTGAAAGGTGATATATGTTGCAAAGGTTTAGACCAGGGGTAGGGAACCTTGGCTCTTTCATGACTCATGGACTTCAACTCCCAGAATTC
>JANHFJ010001901.1:63450-75155 GCA_032468195.1 Cerberus rynchops
TCTATTCTATTCTATTCTATTCTATTCTATTCTATTCTATTCTATTCTATTCTATTCTATTCTATTCTATTCTAAGTGGTGTGCTCTCTTGGGCAGCAATAACTGTAACTAATTGTTTTTGATAACTGTTGATCAATCCTACACATTGGCTTGGAGATTTTAACCCATGCCCTCTTAGATTCAGAAATGTTGATAGGTTTCCACACTTCAAGTTCTTCCACATTTGTATAGCATTATGATCAGGACTTTGACTTGATCATCTCAAACATTGACTAATTTTTGTTCTAACCATTCTTCGATCATACAACTTGTGTTGTTTTCAGTTGTCTTACTACAAGACTGATTTTCTCTTGAATTTCACTTCATGAACAGATACCCTGATATTTTCCTGTAGAATTTGCTGGGGCAATTCAGAATTCATAACACTGTTATTGATGGCTGTTGCAGTATTGAGGCAACAAAGCAGGCCCAAACTGTGATATTGCCATCACCATGTTTCATAGATGAGATAAAGGTCTTTTGCTGGAATGCAGTTCAGTTCAGTTTCAGTTTATTGTGGTCATAGATCAGTACAAGTACCAAACTTAATACTTTTCACTCGAGCCAAAAAGTTTTTATTTTGGTCTTATCAGTTCACAGAGCATTCTTCCAATGATCTTCTGGCATATCCACATGCTCGGTCACAAACTGCGCACAGGCAACAATGTCCTTTTTAGGGAATAGTGCCTTTTTTCTTGCAAGCCTACCACACATCACACACCATTGTTATTCATGTTTTCCTGATGTTAATCTCATGAACACTAATATTTGCCATTGCAAGTGACACCTTTAGTGCCCTAGGTGTTACCTTGGGGTTCTTTGACACCTCTCAGAATATTACATGCCTTACTCTTGGTGCAATCTTAGTTGATTGACCACTTCTGGGAAGAGTAACAATGGTGTTGAATTGCCTTCATTTGTTTACCATCTGCCTGACACTGGACTGGTGGAATTCAAATTCTTTGAGAAATTATTTTGTAAAGTTTTTCCAGTCTGGTAAGCATCAACAATTATTTTTGGATGTCACCAGAAATCTCCCTTGTTTGAGCCATGACACATTTCTAGACATCTATATTGTAAAGATCTAACTTCAATAGTGAATATCAGAGTTCTGTTCTTTAAATAAGGTGCAACCTCCCATGCTCATTCTTGAGTATCATTCCATTGATCAAAATGCCTGACTCTAATTTTCTCTTAGAATGAATTGGTGATGTTCATAAACACCAAATACAACTGTGCTCCATGGACAGAAGCTGATCAGAACTGAGTGTCAATCCTCATTTTAACACTGGTTCCAGGATCAATCATTGCCTCATCCAAAGGCAGGTTCTATGGTAGCCACATGGCTCTGCTCTCAAAAGAAAAGAATAGTTAATAACTTCATGGTTATCTCTCTCCACTGACCTGGCTGGGGTCTTCAGTAATTGGTTTCATAATTCAGTTAATAATGAGTAACATTATTCCCCCGCCATACCTAAACACATTCTCAAGTACACATGGAGATGTGCAGTGATAAGAGAGTTTGACCACTTGATCAGAGAGTTCCTCCAACAGCTATGTGAGATCCTACCTCAGCTAACAACATAAGCATTTCAAGAAAATAATAGATCAAATAACTTAGTTCACCTTTTGACAGACTGGAAAATAGCCTCTCTAGTCCCAGAGGATCAGAACAATATCAGCTGGTCAAAGCTAATTTTCTTTCTGTTTCTCTCATTCTCTTTCAGATGAAATGCTGGAATGGTATGATGGCCAAAGAACTCCAGGCTTCCTTTAATGATGTTGATGCATTTTAATTTGGTTACTAGCTTGGTTACTAGCTTGGTTGCAGCACAAAAACCACCTTAGTCATCATGATGGATGGCTGGGAAAAGGGCTAGGGGGAAAGCTAATTCCCAGCAACTTTAAATACCATCCATCATTGTACGCGCTGGGTGTTATGCTCTCTGCATGGAGAATGGGAGATGCAATGTTTGGTGGTTCCATTCATGCTTCAGGGAGAAGATCCCATGGGGCAACTCTATGGCCTATAGAGGTCCATAGAGTTTGAATGTTTTGTGGTAATATGTTGTGTGAATCTAACTTCAATACCATTCAACAGATTGTGATTAAATAAACCATGGGTCAGGAAGATATATGAATATAGCTAGAATACTTCATTTTGTTCTCGGTCTGATGGCATCCAAATTCTCAGTGTTAGTTGCCATTTGATGCTACAGGCTCCCATCATTTCAGGCTTTTGGGTCAACTATGACCTGTCCTGGGCATATAATAACCAGGCCAAGCTAATTCATATTCTGCACATTTCTAAAATGGACTCTTCTAGCAAGCTTTTACATGGGAGAACTAAGTAGCACCAGCCAATGGGAAGGTGGCGTGCAGGTATTTGCAATATTCCCCTCTTTGTGAAGACAATTTTCAATGAGGCTGAAAATGCTGATACATTTTGGAAAAAAAAAACAGTCAGAAGGAAAAAAAATTAGCAGGCAGAAGAAATGAAGCAAAATGATAGGTTATATGTTTCCTATCCTGACCATAGAGCTGTGTGTTCACATATTTTGTATAATTGGCAACAATTTTGTATTATTTGCTACATTTCTTCATAATATGCTTCATTTGTTTTTATTTTGTCACACTGCATTTAATTTGGGCTATGCTCACAGGGTTTTTTTTGTTTTGTTTTTAGTTTTGCTCTAATTTGATTTTATATTTTCTTTCTTGTTACATTCTTTTCCTGGTTAGTTCATTTATGAACATTATTTCATATTGCTTGATGTGTGTTCCATTTGTAGTTATTATTTGATATATGCATTGTAAAGATATCATTTCTATTATTCAGAGACCCCTGAAGGAAAGTTTTTCCTCAAAATGCATTGGATTGAGACTTGGAATGAAATATGTGCATACGACATTCTTTTCTTTCTCGTGTCTAAAACGAACTGAAATAAAAGTGACATCCAACACAGTACGGAATCAAAGGAAGCATATTTTGAAATGACCAATATTTTACAATTCTACTCAGTTTTATCACTAAAACAAGCAGGCAAGTCAAATACCTTGGAGTGAATACAAAGGAGTGTGATCCAGCCAATTCCATCTAATTTGTGCAAACTGGCTGTTCAATGCCAAATGCTTTGCTTGCTTTTTTTTTTCCCCCTTCTCTTTTTATCACTTTCCCCTCCTGCCTCCTTTTGTCCATGTTCCCCAGCCTTTCCTTATTCTAGGCAAGAATGCACAGCAATAAAGCAACCCCTGTGGGAGAAAAACCATGGGTGGGAGGGGGGCTCTCCCTCAGATTTGCACTTTCCATGAGAGGGGGCCACAGGGGGGGTCAGGCTGCCCATGGGCCAAGTAAAGGTGAAGGGAGGGAAAGAAAAGTCAGGTCCATAAACAGGAGAGGCCAAGGGGATTCGGGGAAAGGGGAGGAGGGGTTGTCATACAAGAACTCCTGATGACTGTTGATGGGAAGAAGATCGATCTGTGGGGTCCTGAGCATAAGAGCCAGCCATCAATAGTTTCAGCCCAAACTAGCAGATTGATAGACTGCCTGGGGAGAGCATATTTGTGTGCAACAGAGGATTCAGTGAAGTTGCCAATGGCATCGGAGTCTACTACAGCCTGCTGTTTTATTTCTGGATCTGTCTGGGTTTGTAATGTAAGAGGAATAACTAAATGAAAGCAAGTTGTGCGATTGTCTGGTTCCACTTAATTTCTGGGTGTCCCAGCCTTTTAACTTTTGAGACCTGAGCAAGCCTCTTTTCCTGAAAATCCAGACCCAGACTAGTCACAGCATCTGCTTACAAAATGTCTCCCTTCTCTCCAGATCTGACCCATATTTGATGTAAATCCAGGCTGTTCTCTATCAGAAAGGCAGGTGTCCATGCTGGAGTTCTCTCAGACATTAAACTGATTAGAAATCCTACTCAAGATTGGTCAGTGGGAAAATGTTCAGCTCATGGGGAGATGAACAATTTTCTCTGAGCAAGAAGGTAGCAAATATGCCAACAAACCCATTATATTGTCAAGTGTGAAGGCAAATAGTTGATATGGGAGGGCTGCTGGAGAAACTATAACTGCTACATACGCAGGATACAAGAGATGCTGTTGACATAAGATGTTACTTTTATCCCATACTATATCAACACTGGCAACTAATGTACAGTTTAAACAATGGCAGAAATATATTTCCAGAATTTGTGTGGCAAGGTATGAAACCAAGAATTAAATATAAACTGTCACAGGATTTGTCACTTTTAAACTTCTCTTTGCTCCTGACCTCCTCCCACCTACCCAATCTTTTGTTGTGGTTGTTATTTTATATTTGACGTTCAATAAAATTGGTTTCTTAGAAAAAAACATACAGGTGATAGTGGTGCTGAACAATTCTGTCCCACCTTCTTGATTAGTTTGTTCATCACTAGGAGATGGATGGATAATGGAACCATCTGACTTACAATTTGGTGGTGATATTGGAATAAGATGTTGGTGATCTCAATAACAGTCAACGGGATTGAAGAAAGGTCGATAATTATATCTTAATCCCATAGCATTGGAGGTAGTGAGATAGAAAATTTGGTGTCAAAACATCATGCCAGGTACAGCTATATAAAAATACGCTTCATAAAAATTATATTGCTTGGAACCAAGGACTTTTTTTTTCTATGTCAACTTAAATTTGATGGTTTTGATTTCTGAACAATGTTCTTTAAAGTAGCCTTCCCAATTGGCATATTCCAGTTGTGTTAAACTTCACTTTTCATAATCCTTCTTTGGGATTATGGCAGTCAAAATCCAGCATAAATGGAGAAATCAGAATAAGGGAAACTGTTCTGACCAGGTTTTTTCTTTCCGTTTCCAAAAGACAGTGGGAAGTTTTAGAAGGGTTTCCTGCCTTTTTTTTTTTTTTCAAGACACCTGAGTGCGAAGCAAGCTTCTTGCTGATTCTTTATGAAACGTTCAGCATCTGAACAGAATATCATACAGATCACTGCACGATTTGGCTGCAACGCTACAGGGTGTTTTTGGAGCTCTTCTGAAAGATACGAAGACAAGATTGCTAGAACCAACTTCAGATTGATTGCACTTTCAGCAGTTCAGCTTTGGCTCAGCATGTCATTCAGTCCAAACCTGTCTGCATGCGTTTTTCCTTTAAATCCTGGTCTTATCTAATGCCCTGCTAAATCTATGTTTTGGGATTAAAGTGCTTTAGGAAAAGATCCAAAGCACCAGGTTTTCAGCTTTCAAAACTTTCTGAACCTGGCTCAGAATTTGCTCTATCCCACAGAAGACAATCCTGAACTGTAGTTCGTAATTGAATTGTAGTTTGACAAACAATGTAACCCCTTGTAAACAGTCTGTCTTCCTGTTCCCATTATACATCATTTTCTATCATGCTTTGCTGCTTTTATGGTTTATAAGAAGATGCTGATTGCTAATCCTTGGGCTTTGTCTCTTTTGCTTATCCTTTTCAGCCTTTCGGTACTGACTCTGACATCAGTGCTCCAATGTGGATGTCTAATTTTTCTTGGGTATGATTGTCCTGTTTTTTGGAAGAGCATTTCCATGAAAACCAAGAAGGAGATTCTGTTAAATCCAAAGGAATAATAGTTAGATTGCCCCATAGCCCAAGAAATATATGGGAAATAGGTTGTGTGTGGTTTTTTTTTTTAATCAAAACATTGGCAGTAATGCTATCTAGCTACATAAATATGTTTGGTTTTCACCAGTGACAAGGCATTTTTGCAAACAGTATAGAAGAAATGCATTAATACTTTAGTTTGTCTTCTTAATTTATTTGTAAAGACTTCAAGGCAATATTAAGAACAATGTTAAGAACATGAATGGAAGGCACCCAGTATCTGAAGACTGTTGAAAATGTAGGAACTGAAGAAAACCACCTTACTTCCTATATCTCAGGGGTGTCAAACTCAATTCCATTGAGAGCCACATCAGAGTTGTGTTTTACCTTGGGGAGAGGGCATGGCCAGTTTGATGTCACTCCTGTTGGGGGCGCCTGTGGAAGCACTCTGCCAATGAAAACAGGCTCCCAAGTTCCGTTTTCAGTTGCCATAGCGTCCTGCAACACTCTGCCAGTGAAAATGGAGCTCGGGAGCGGCCCACCCAAGCTCCGTTTTCACTGGCAGAGGGTTGCAGAAGGACATGGCAGCTGAAAACAGAGCTCAGGAGCCCATTTTGTGAGGCAGAAACACCACAGGCCGGTCCTTTGCTGTTTCCAGGGCAGCCCCATGGGCCAGATCTAAGTACTCCACAGGCCAGATCTAGTCCCCGGTCCTTGAGTTTGACACTCCTGCTATATACCTTATTAAATTAAGGTGGTTGCTTTAATTCCAATTGGCTGGGTTTACATGTGTAGCAAAACCATGTGCCATTTTTATATAGGTAGTCCTCAACTTTCAACCATTTGTTTCCTGACCATCTGAAGTTACAACAGTCTGAAAAAAAGTATCTTCCAACCGGTCCTCACACTTATTACACTCACCGCATCTCCAGGATCATGTGATCAAAATTTGGACTTGGACTCTTGGCAACTGGCCTGTATTTGTGAAGACAGCAGCATCTTCAGGGACATGTGACCACATTTGTAACCTTCCCACCCAAAGTCAGTGGAAGCATCCAGATTCACTTAATGACCATGTGATTTAATTAATAGCTGCGGTGACTCTCTTAACAACCATGGCAAAAAAAGATCATAAAATTGGGCATGGCTCATTTAACAACTGTGTTGCTTAGGAACTTAGGAACTTAGGAATCAGAAATTCTGGTCTCAATTGAGGTTGTAAGTCGAGGGCTATCTCTAAGGTACAGTTTCTGGGTTCACACTGTCAGAAAGCAACACAGTGCATCATCAGTTCTTCTAGTATGTAGACCCACCATTCTTTCATTTGCTCCAGTTTTGTTGATAATGATTATATTTGTATGATATACTGAATTCCAAACTAGTCAACTATGTTTTAACCTAGAAGGTAGTGGTATGAGCCATGTTCCTGTGAACTATTCACTAGCCATACATTAACCAAAAACATGTTTGGCTTTTGTTAGTGCATCATGTGAATATAATGCTGGTACATCGCGAGAATCCTCAAAATTAAGCTAATCATCTCTTGATTTAGTTCATCATGGATAATATGTATGGATAGAATTGGTAACTGGGCAATGATTCCCCTATTGTCAAGGCAGTAATTTCAGTGACAAATCTGGGGATGGACCTGACATTCTTAAATCTAAGATTCTAGGTTACCACATAATATTCAGCTATGTTTCCACCTTGAATGATCTAAATGAGCCACGGTGGTGCAGTGGGTAGAGTGCAGTACTGCAGGCTACTTCTGCTGACTTCCGGCTGCCTGAAATTTGGCAGTTCAAATCTCACCAGGCTCAAGGTTGACTCAGCCTCCCATCCTTCCGAGGTGAGTAAAATGAGGACCCAAATTGTTGGGGGGCCATATGCTGACTCTGTGAACCACTTAGAGAGGGCTGGAAAGCACTATGAAGTGATATATAAGTCTAAGTGCTATTGCTATTACTAAAACAGCATGTAGGAAATTGACAACTTCTACTGATAATAAGGAAAAGCAGGGGTAGTTTTTAGTGTCATGAGCATTATGCAAAAATACCCTGAGATAAAATGCCAGTTCCAAAAGACATACAAGCTGACTGACTGTGGGACAACGCTTGATTTTTTTTTTCTAGATGGAAAATATTGTTTTCCGATCTGAGCAATTGTAGTTCTCTGGCAACAGATGGATAAATTCTGGCAAAGATGCCTGGCTCTTCTGCAACAAATAACAAGACAACAACATTATGCAATAATGACATGGTTTGGAAAAGCTGTCACTCTGTTTCATTCAGATGGTAAGAAATGCACTACTCTTTTGAGAGGGTTTAAATAGTCAGATTTTAATGACATTCTGAAGACAGATTCTTTACTTGCCTCACCATAGATTTCTTTCTAGTGCAGATTCCGGAATGAAAGACAAGTTGAAAAAGCTTGGCTGAAGTTGCAGAATTCTTGCACAAAATGTTTCAGCTACCAAACTACTCCAGCTCTTCCTTCCTTCCTTCCTTCCTTCCTTCCTTCCTTCCTTCCTTCCTTCCTTCCTTCCTTCCTTCCTCTCAAGCTTGTCCTTCCTTCTTTCCTTCTGATAAATGAGATATTAAATTCCAGATCTTCCAGTTACCTTATATTGGCCCCATAGCAAGCCTAACATTTTCTCAGAAATATTAGCAATTTGACTACCTATGCAGTATTGGAATTCATCCCTTCCTAAACTTCAAGACAACAGGTTTCTTGTAAACAGAGCATTTTTTTTCAACCCATCTGAATAAATCTGCAAGTTTCCAGGAAGAGAAAAATCAGTGAACCTCTGTCCATTCCAGTTAATGATCCTATTGCTAAGAAGGACCCATTTAAATTGAAACAGCTGCTTTTTATATTATACACCAACTCAGGCACATTACCATGTTAGGTTTGCTTGTTTATTTTTCCGAAACCTATCCCAATCTTCTTTCGGCCCACTAAGGAAGCATCAGAGTCAGAAGAAACTGCATTTTTCTGCATCAATTGTGAAGGCACACTCGGCAAAGCAGCTGTCGCCAGTCAAGAAGCTCAATTAGCAGAGCCTTCATACCTGCCTCTAGAGACATCCATTAACTTTCAACATGCCTGCAGTGATCCTGGGCAAGGCTTCTAGGTAGCCTGTTATTTGAGGGGGCTTCAGGTTTGGGTCACCATTCCTAACAAGTGGGTGTATTCTTCTAGTACTGGCGCATCCCGTCAAGACCACATTTGATGTTTATTTACACCGGAAGTAAGCAACTGCATTTGCTGCTTACTTCCCATGTACATTTTAATTCAATCCATGATTAGGATTAAAAACAGAAAATTTGCCACAATGCCAGAGACAACTTCCTCAGGCAATCTAGCAAATTTTCATCATTTTACTATATTTTCAGAAAGCATCGGTCTTCCAAACGGCTTGTTGCAAAATAACAACTCTTTATATACCAGTGGTAAAATGTGTGAGCCCAGCCAATGTGTGCCAAGGAAAATCTTGCCAAGAAATATCAGATGTTGCTGAAGCTTAAACCTCACATTATTCTAGAGTATCTCGACTATCCTGTGAGACCTCTGAGCAGAGCAGCGGCATGTGGAAAAGTGGCCCTCCAGCACAATTCAAGTCATAGGGCTGTGTGTATTTCAGATGGGAAAAGATTTTCTTTGAGCAGCCAATATTTAACTGGGAACAGCTTGCCAAAACAGAATTTGAATTCAATATGCCTTGGGCAATCTGTCCCAGTCCACCATCATGCTGACGGCCATGCTTTAAAACACTTACCATTTCTGAAATCTATACAAAGGCAAATCCACATGTATGTTACTTTCCAACTCAAGAAGTTACTAGAGCATGTACATCATTGACTGTCCTATTTTTCCCATCTCTCTCTACAATCTTCTGTGCAAACACTAGTCGACTGGAGCACATGAGGATGTAATTGTGGAAAAGAGCAGTATAAACTGAATTCAACTGTGCTAACACATAAATATGCTATTCAGGTGCAACTTCAATGCTGGAAACTTGGGGTTCTCCTAACTCATGATTGCTGTTAGATAGACTAGTGGAGGCCATGGTTAATGGAAATTTACTGGTTTCTACTAGTACAGCCTTTCCTGGAATATAATGCCTTGAAAAACAGTTACACATACCTTCATCTCTTAAGAGATCTGCAATGCACTTTACATAGGACTGTATTTGAAGGGTACTTGCAAGCTGCAAATGATATAAAATGAAGCCATCTTTTTGCTGGCATATAAGCATCATGTAGTACTGGTATTGCAGACAATGCATCATTCGCCACTAAGCTTCTGGGTAAAGTTTGATGTTCTATATAACTTGGCCTCTGGGTATCCTTTGGGACTATTTACTCCAGAGGCAATCAAACAGTTCAATGTGGGTGGACTCAGAGGGAATCCTATCTCAATTGAAATCATGTACTGCCCAAACTGTTATGGATATTTTGTCTTCAATGGACAGTGTCCTTCTTTACCATATTTTGGAAAGTGGTATGCTATAAGTGGTATGCTTATAGCACTTCTGTTGGGCGATGTTTGGTTACATTATGGTACTTTGATATTGGGGAAGGCATGTGTTTAACTATTGCTTTAGATATTTGCAACTCCATGAATCTTCCTAAAGATGCCACTGAATTACTTGGATCAGGGCTGAAAAGCAGGAATTTATTGTTGCCAGGAGTGTCATCTTCATGGTTCAGACATCGTGAAAAGGAGTTTGTTCCTTACTTCACCCAGGAAGACAAGTTGGTTTATTACATCAATGTCGAAGGTCTGATGGGTCAGTTTAAAATCCAATATGATTCAGAGCAATGGCGTCTTTTTATAGATTCTTCAAAAAGAAGTCTCAAAGCAGTTTTACTCCACAATGGTTTTTACGCTTCCATACCTGTAGGTCATTCCTTACACTTGAAGAAAACCTACAAGAACTTGGAATTGGTTCTTCGTAAACTTAAATATGAAGACCATGGTTGGCAAGTGTGTGGGGACTTGGAGGTCTTCTGCATGCTGCTTGGGCAACAAGCTGGGTATACCAAATACCCATGTTTTCTGTATCTATGGGACAGTTGCGACCGACAAAATCAGTGGACCAAAAAGAGTTGGCAGCTGAGGTTGCTAACAGTCGGTGAAAAAAATGTCCTCCAAGAAACTTTGGTACCTTCCCATAAAGTTCTTCTACCACCTCTCCACATAAAATTGGGATTGATGAAACAATTCGTAAAATCACTTCCAAGAGATGGAGAATGCTTCAAATACTTGGTCACCAAGTTTCCAGGCCTGTCAGAGGCAAAATTGAAGGAAGGTCTGTTCATCAGACCAGACATTAGAAAGCTTATAGTCGATCAAGAGTTTGTCAATACCATGACGGATCCTCAAAAAGAAGGGTCTATTGCATTTAAAGAAGTCGTACGGGAATTTTTAGGCAATAACAAAGATCCTCACTACAAAAAGATCATTGGATGAATGCTGAAAGCATTTCAAGCTTTAGGTTGCCTGATGAGTTTGAAAGTGCATTTCCTCCAGTCCCATCTTGACTACTTTCCTGAAAATTTGGGAGCTGTGAGTGAGGAACAAGGTGAACGATTCCATAAAGACATTAAAGAGATGGAAAGGAAAAACCAGGGAAAATGGAGCATTACAATGATGGCAGACTACTGTTGGATACTTCAGAGAGACATTCCAGATGCTACTCACAAGCATAAATGCAGTAAGAGGAGCCTCACAAGGAAGAAGAATCGAGTTTAGTGTGTGTAGGTGAGCTCATTTCAGTTCAAAAAAAGATTTTCATGAAAATATTGTAATAAAACTTTAATTTTATAAGTCTACCTCATTTATTTTGAGGTATTGGCTTATTTAACATAGTTATCTAAATTGTCAGGAAACGTGATGTCCTATGACAAAATGGAGGTCATTTTTGGATTCAGTGCACCAAAAAACATAAAGATTACGTGGAATAACCAAAACAGCTCTTGAAAAAAAATTTTTTGCAGACCTGTGAATGGGCCTCTTTAACAGTTTAAAATGATCTAACAAAATTCCTCAACCATCCCATCTAAGGAAAGTTAAGATAGATCTG
>JANHFJ010001901.1:106442-117376 GCA_032468195.1 Cerberus rynchops
AGAGCCGGGTCAGAAATGGTTTGTGGTTGGTTTTTAGGGGTTTTAGGGATTCCAAGGGTATCTAAAGGGGTATCTATAGGATTAGGGTCGGAGCGGCTGAGACGGCTGCCTGTCTCAGCGGCGCCATCTTGGCATCCTTGGCAAACTTGGCATCCTTGGCAAATTTACAAATTTGCAAAAACTTCATAGCTACAGGTGACCTTCAGCAAAGGTTCTGCATTTCCTGAGTGGAAGAAATCAGCAACTAGAACTCCCTTCCCTTTCCCCTAACAGCTGCAACAGAAACTGCAGTTACTCACCCACCAACTCACTATGAGAGCAACAACATTGTCAGTTTCATTTCTGAAGTGCACTTGTGGGGGCAACAGTTTCTTAAATAGGAAGCTTTCCTCCTGAAGGAATCTAACCAGAACCAAGAAATGTTTCCATAAATGAATTTTTGTGATGTGACAGAAAAGCAGTGAAATGTAAGAGTGAAGTACCACCACCTTCTATTATTTCCTCTAGGATCACAGCACTACAGGTAAATCCTAGCTGGGTGTAAAACTTGGGTTTCAGGCATGGAACATTCTGAATTGTGGCAAGAACATTGCGAAACCCTTTCTAGAACATTTACTTCTTGACAACTATAAACTACATCTGCAGTAACTTGAGCAGGTTTTATGGACAGGGAGAGAGAGAGAGAGAGAGAGAGAGAGAGAGAGAGAGAGAATATAAAATATTCTGGGGCAGAGCATTATTAAAAAATTAATTATTAAAATTTTACCAGTTATTAATCTTGACATTTTCTTTTAAAGCAGCTCTTTTTTTTATAAGCTCAGTATAAAAATTGGCTCAGTATGTAGAAGAACAGTACATAATGTCTTCAAGCTAGGAGTTGAATACACCAGTCACCAATAATTTCTTAATCCTAAGAGTCAATAAATATACTGAAATTTTAAAGGAAGTTCTGTTAAAGAAAGCTGATCCTGAGCCAGTTGTTAGTCAACCAGTGTCTTGGTGAACCTGCATATCTTTTGTTGCTAAAGAAAGAATAGTATAAGTACAGCCTAGGATAGAGTTTTATCAAAGAGATGCTGCCACTGAGAATATTCCTAGCCACAGTCTGGAAGTAAACCACTTGGTAAGACCACAAGCAACAAAGACATACAACACACATAAGCTATCATTGATGTACTGATTGGATGGTCTAGGGAAGTAATATCAATTCCTTAAATTGGGCCTTGTAGCTCCTAGACACTGCAGCATTTCAGCAACAGGAGTTGCATAACTCACAGTTAGTAGCGGAAGAATTAGGCAGCTACATTCTGCAAAGAGATTCCTGAGGAATAGCGCCACATGCAGCACATTTCATCCCCTCCTGTGTTTCTTCAGAGTGACAGAAACAGTGTATGGGCCCAGCTACACTTTTTGGAGAATGAAGAGGACTTTTATAAAACAGTATCATTTCTTAGGATTTTGGATTTCAAATGCATGATTAAACTAATTATGTGAGATGATTTATAAAAGGTGCATCTAGAATGAAATAATAATAAAGCAACTTCTAGTATTAGACAATTTCAGGTTGCATATGTCAGAAGGTTTTCATTATCCAAACTTCACTCCACAGCAAATGGGCACATCAAAGATACATTTACCAACTCAGTCTCACCCAGATCCTTATGGATATTGCTACTTTTGGAGTGGCTAGATAAAAACGTATGGATGTTACGCGGTATTTATATCAAGATAGTGAATCATTATGCTATTTAGCTTATGACAAGGCATAAACCATAAGCCACTCATGTCCGAGGATCAGACACGACTGAATGGCTGATGACGACGACAACGGCTTAAACTGTGCCCTAATTAGAGTACATAAAATGATGTAACTTGTAACTTCTCTCATACATTTAGAGTGACACTGCAGTGCTCTAGGCCAGAAATGAGAACCTGTGAACCAGAATTTGTTGAACTGCAACTCCCATCGTCATTGATCTGGCTAGCTGCAGATGGTGGCCCCATAATATTTACAGAGTGAAAGATCCCTCACTTCCAGAAAGTCAACAGTTGGCCTTCAGCATTTACATCTTTCTCAATGAGAAGTGGAAGCTCTCTCCTTAGACAATGTACAATATATATTCCTTACACGCATGCTGTTTATTATACATGTATTTCCCCTTATTTTCCATTCAAGGTTATCTAGCTCTTCTCCAAATGCATCTCCTGTGGTTTTAATCGAAGGACAAGTTGCCCAGCAGAGACCTTGTCCAGCCTCTGCATCCTGCAGTAGAGCAAAAGCAGCTGTTGGCCTATGAGCAATTCCGGCTATCAGCAGACAGAGAAATGTAGAGATGATTTACCCTTTGGCTCCTTTAGGCAGCGTATCCCCAGGCCAGCTGGAATGCACCAATACACAGCTGTGCTTCCCACTCCAAGCAACTGGGTAGCAGACCGTCTGCCTTAGAGCTGCAGGGAGAATTAATGTGAACAACAACACAGATAAACCATCAGAGCATCTGTGGTTTCCACCTTTCTTCTGGAGATAAATTAGCTCACTGCCCTGAAATCTGGGCATGTTGTTAATGATAAAAAAAAGTACATCAGGTTGCAATAAAATAAAATATAATAGTATAAGGCCTTGTACGTGTTCTTTTCAAGGAGCTAAACCTGTGAGCTTTCCAATTTACTCCTTTTTCATCATCAGGGAGAGCTTCATTAGTGTGCTTCCCTTGCTCCCTGATTTTTGTGCACATCCTTCAACACAACTGCTGTTTCTGCTGCCAGTAAAAAATACTTACCTGTCTTCTTAAGTCAGAAAACAGCAAACTCATACAGCCTTGAAATCTTTGAGGTAAATCAAAATGGATCCAGAATTGTATGTACGTGACATTTCAGATGCCCATATTTTGCGGTGATCTAAGATTCGCTTTATGCTTTCAAACAACCATCTCTGAACTGGTTTCCTTAGGATATAATGAAAATCCTGGCTGCTTTAGTGCCAGACATCAGACTGGAATAGACTGTTTTAAACTTAACCAACAAATCAAGGGCAAGTGATGATGTGCTCAGTGCCATGTTTTTCAAACATTCATCTACTCTTTCTACAATATGTCCTCGCCTAAGCATGGCTCTTTCAAATATACAGTATACAGGGAAGCCTTGGGAATGCTCAGTTCTGCCTTTTCTCATGTGCCGCCTTAATGCCATGCTTACTGAGTTTCCTCTGAAGGAAATGGAATAGGACATTTTAGCACATCTGTCCCTAAATCAAGCAAAACTGTGCTAAAATGCACATGTGCCATATTCAGATGTGTCCCTGTATTTTACAGGGAATAATTTTCTGCTCCAGGCTCTGAATCCCAGCTCCGAACTGAAGCTGTTGATCCAACTGTGTACAATAACTTTCAGCTCCATTAATCAAAAAGTGTTCTGGTTAAATAGTAGCTCCACCTAAACAATATGGGAAATATCAGTAATTTTTACAAAGGTTGGGTTCTATTGTGGTTTCTGTGACTTGGTGTGTTACGCAAACCCAGATAAGGCAATTATGTTATGTTTGGGTGTGAGAATCCAATCAACCAGGTAAATTCAATCAGCCACCCATATTAGCATGTAGCACAAATGTGTCAGCCAGCTTGGTTCATCTTTCATTCTATCCAGGGAAACATTCTCAAATTTCACTGAGTCCTTCAAAGAGGATGATGATGATGATATCTATTTAGTTGTGTCCAACTCTTGGTGATTCTGTGGACCAGGTCTCTCCACATCTTCTGATCTTGCATTATTTATTTGAAGGAGGGTGTTATGCTCTGGTTGATATAAACTTTGATGGTGTCCATAGTGTTCTTTGACAGCCTGGTTTCCTTTTGCTGTTAACTTCCAAACAATGTTTTTCTCCAGTGAATTCCCTCACATGACATGGCCAAAATAAGCAAGACACAGTCTTGCAGTTTTTCCTTCAAGTGACATGTCTGGTGTTATGCACTCCAATACTTGCTTGTTGGCTACCTTTGCTGTCCAAGGAATATGCAGGAGCCTTCTCCAGCATCACAGCTTAGATCAGTTATGGTGAACCTATGGCACAAGTGCCACAGATGGCATGCAGAGCCATCTTAACTCCAGCTGAGCATGCACATGCAATTGCGCATGGATATATGGGCAATTGCAGAGACCTAGCTGGTCTTCGAGCCTCCGCTGTGCATGCGCATGATTGCAGCAGGAAATCCAGCTGGTCTTAGGAGCTCTCTTGCACATGCAAACGCGATTGCTCATGTGTGTATGAGTGCCTGTGTGCAGCACGCATGCATTGCATGTGCAAAAGCTGCATGCATGCACAGATGGTGCGGTTGTACATGCAGCGCAGGTGGAGGAGCCACACGCAAGTGCAGATGGCATCCGCAAAGTGCGTACTTTTTGGCACTAGGTAAGTAAAAGGTTCACTACCACTGGCTTAGATGGGTCAATTTTCTTCCTGTCTTGCTTTTTCAAAGACCACCCTTTAAAGTACATCAACATTTTACAAGTTCATTGCGCAACAAGTTCATCTAAGACTTCCACACACTCCTTACGAGCACTGATGATGTTACCTAGTTAGGGTAATGAAATGTCTGCAAGAAAATAAGCAAGTTCTGAGAGCATCAAGAACCCCTCTCTTAGGTTTTTTTACATGAGTGTATCAAGGTTAAAGAGGCACTCTGGATTGACTACAAATGAAAGTTCGCAATACAAACATTTTTTTACTTTTTTGGTCTCTTACATTTAGAAAGCTCTTCCGTCTCCCCCAGGAAATGAGACATTTTTCTGGAGAAAAAAATGGGAATGCTTTCATCTCTAATCTGTTCCTTTTGCCCAACTGCACAAGGAGAGAGTAAATGGTTTTTCTTTTAAGACAGGTGACGGCATAGTTGGCAGAGGCTCTTATTCACAAACAAAAGGAAAGACTGAGAGATGACTGTATGCACCCAAGATAGTATCAGGGACAGAATGCTCCAGTCTTGGCTTGCTGACAATCCAGTCATCATGAAACATGTCTGTGCTCCCCTTATGCATCCCTTCACATTCCAGTACCCTATTCCTATTAGGCTCCCCAGAGATTTATTGCTTGTAAAGCTTGAGAAATTTATTGTTTCCAGGACATATAGGATAGAACTGTTGTCAAGCCCCATATAATTAACAAATCCAAGAAGCAAGAACCCCACTCCTTTCAGGAAGGCATCATTAAGGCTAATCTGAGATAAAAACAGCCCAATCTTTCAAACTGCAAATTCTCAGCCAGACTTACAGCAAGTTAATTAAGGTGGAATGTCTTCAAAATATCCCCACAAGCTGTCATTTTTGGATTGTTATTTTCTCTTCTCCCTCCCCTAAACCTCCTTCCTCTTTACTTCCTTCCTACAGTAACTAACTGTGGAAACTATTCTAGTATGATTTGACTGCTTATTTGTACCCCATGACTATCATTAAGTATTGTATCTTATGATTCCTGACGAATATAGTTTCCTTTAACGTACACTGAGAGTATGTGCACCAAACACAAATTCCTTGTGTGTCCTATCACACTTGGCCAATAAAGAATTCTATTCTATTCTATTCTGTTCTGTTCTGTTCTGTTCTGTTCTGTTCTGTTCTATCACTATTTAGTGGTATCAGTCACAAAGAGTATACAACTTCAAAATCACATGGGCAGCAAATAAATTTAATAAATAAATTACTTTAAAAAATAAACTGGCTTTACACCTTTATGGACAGCTGTTTGTCAGAAATGGTATAGGGCAGTGATGGTGAACCGGAAACAGCTGGGGAAGTGCAGAGGTTGGGAGAAAGCAGGTGCTGCGTAGCACACATACAACAAGGTGGCTTGACACTTTGCCTGCGCTGGCTGCCCTTTCTCCAGGCATCCCAGTTAGTGCTGGGATAATGGCACGCATAGCCAGAGAGAGGGCTCTGCGTGCCACTTCCAGCATGCATGCCATAGGTTCGCCACCACTGGTATAGGGTCTCTGCTAAAGCAGGGGGAGTTGGATTAGGTAACCTACAAGGTCTCTTCCAAATTTGTTCTGTTATTCCAAAGAATGATAAAGCTGGAGAGATGACAGAACTGAACTACTAATGGTGGGCTTCACTAGGTCTTTTTGTAATGCCTCCAAACATGTATCTTCCAAACAAGTAAAACATTTTTATTTAGATTAAAGAAATGAAACTTGAAGAAAACTTGAGAAGAGAATAATGAAATATTCAACATTTTATGTATTTGTCAGCACTTAAGGAATGACTATAACTGAAAGTGACAGTACAATAAGAATAGTAGAGTAGCAGAATTCAAGAGACCTGAAGTTAATCCTAATGAAAGCTCAAAATCACTTCCAGAGTAGAATATAGTAAGACTTGGGAGGGACATCTTGTTTTTCATCTTACTGACACCTCAATGTTACTTTCTTCAGCTAGCATGGAAGCCAGACTGGTACTATGTCACCCAATCTCAGCCCTGTTCTGATTTTGTTAAAGTAATTTTCCAATAGTCTTAGAACCCACTTCTGAAATGTTCTAAGAATCTTGTTTTGTTGTTGTTACAAAAAACCAAATTTTTATTAGAGTCGTGGTTTTCTGGACAGTTTCAAGATTAGTACTAGAAGAGTCTAAAATGTATTCCCTAGGCAGAGAAGCTAAGTGCACTGATCCTAATAATCTTTCTATGAATATATCACATTTGAAAGAATTTGGCAGTATTTAAAGTATTGACTGAAGTATTAAAAGAGTTACAGGATACCTGAAATAAAAGCTACCTAGTTATTTTAAATTTTAACACCTTCTGAATTGACTTTATTGTGGGCTTAATGGATAGGGGCAGCTATCCATTAAGCCCACCTCTAAATGTCAAATGTGTTGTACAGATATGGATCTAACCCTGGTTAGATTTGTGTGGATGGGTTGTAGAGTTTCGATACACAATAACAATATGTGTATTTAGCTGAAATGCTAAGGAATATGTGGACAGTTAAACAACTTCTTCACTGATCCATTAACATGCTGTTTTAATAGTATGCCATAAAACCTGTAAGGTTCAAAAGCCAAGTTCAAATGAGATATTGTGAGCTGATGCTATTTTCTTCTTTGTCCATCAATAAGAAATATCAACTAAAAACATTGGAACTACAACTCCATAATCTCCAAACTTCCAGGATTTAAAGAGAGTTCTTTCCAGAGGAAAATCTTTAAACCCAGCCAAATCCTAGATTTCAGTCAATTTTTTCTTCCTGAGCATTGTAAGACATTAGATTTCAGATATGATCCGATGTTACTGCAAACTGCTCCATTTCTATTATACTGCTTCCCCATTTTTATCACAGGAAACAATTCAGCATTTCTTCTATTTCTTCTTATGTTCCTTCTAAATTTGCAGAAGCTTGTAAAATTAGTGGGATTTCACAGACAGTTTTAAAAGGCACTACTTATTGGTTTTAATGCTGTAGCCAGAAAACAGCTGGAAATTCAGAAAGCAGCATGATTAATGCCGTTAACAGGCAGTGAATCATGGAACTATCACTGCTATCTCCAGTTGTCCTTGCCAGAAAGCAGCATTTCAGAGTATAGAGTAAAGTAGTGTTCTTGCAATGAAACTGGCAAGCTACTGACGATACTACTAGAACCAATCGTGCTCTTTTGATAATTCTATCCTTGCAGGTTCATGCTTTCCTTTGACATCAGCTGGAACAAGCTAGACTTTTTCATGGTGCAATGGAGGTGCAAAGTCCATTAATCTCTAGGTAGAAAATGTGATATTTGTGGGTGCCCATTGGGTTCCTCCTTAGTGCCCATTGGGTTCCTTGCTCATCTGGTTATAGCAAAATGCTAGCCTCTTGCAAAGTATTTATGCCAGAAGCACTTTAAAAAAAAGTGGTGGGTGTGTGGCTATAGTTCAGTGCTTTGTTTGGAAGTGTGTCTATTTGCATGAGCAAAAGTGGAAAGCTAGGATGGTAGAAAACATTGTGAAGGCAAGGGACCAGATAAACTGGTAAGGAAAACATCATCAGCTGTTTTCTAATAAATTGGCATCCTGTATTGAATGCACCTTCTAGGATGCCAATTTAGTGCAAAGGAAAGTTTCATGGTAGATGTTTTGTGAGAACAACACGCTCTTAAAATTCCAAAAATTGAAAATTTGAAAAAAAAATGTATCTCTAAGCTAGCACTACAGTTCTATATGCACCTCAGTTATCTTTCTGATCTCAGAATCTGCATGCAGTTCTTCCAAGGAAATCTGGATTTGAAATACTGTATAAATGAATTAGACCAACCTAAACAATTAGTTAGTTTCTTTTAGGGCCATGTGTTCTGCTTCTGCTAAAAGATGCTCACGAAAGCTGGAAATTACAGTATGCTCATACCTGATTATTTGAGTTTCTCCATGTTAGGCTTTGTCTGCACAATGCTTACAAAATTAATCCAAACAAAGGCAAAATTTGAGTTACTCTTTCAAGTTACAAGGAGGTACCCTCTGAGCTTTAGAGAGCATCTATAAAAGAGGAGATCTGTTTTAATCTCTTATTGGTTGGCTTCCACACTATATCTGATAAACCACCATGTAAGATGAATTGAAACTTGATCCAGTAGTTCTATTCTCACATTCACTTAGCACATGCTGAGCTGTGCAGATAATTTCAAGATAATCTCACTAGTGTGGTTAGATCATGCAATCCTGAAAATGAGTGTGTAAATATTCTGCTACCCCCTTTTAATCTGATATTCACATCAAAAAGGAAGTGCACCCAACATAGGATCAACCTGCAGATCATCTCAACATGACTATTTGATGAATTTATTCTCTCCATCAGCAGCATAAAGCTGTGGTGAAGAGATTCAGCACTTTCCTGTGTCCACTGGGATTAAATCTAATGAGTAGTTTCCTGCATCCATTTAGGAGTTCAGTACTCTAGAGAAGTAAAATATTGCTCAAAGCCAGGAAGAAAATTACCTTCTCACCATCCCCTCCAAGCTTACGGGAAAGGAAATTGAAAATAGAAATGACAAATATGGAGGGGAAACTCCTCTGCAGAGGTGGAGTGGTTCATCCATATATCTAAATTATGCCCTGCAATTTTCTCACCCAGATTGTGGTTGATTTTTAGTTCAAGTCCCAACAAAACATTGGAGTCAATCCAATCTTCTGCTGCAGATTTCATGTTGGAAACAAAGAAGTCCCAGACAACTGTTCCAGCCTCAATTTCTGAGAAGGACAACTGAGCCATCACCCATCAGATGAGCCACAAAATATAGCTCTCTATACCTTGATGGCTTGCATTTCATTCTACACCACCATGTTCTCATTCAGCACACAAAGGTTCAGTTGTCAGCTCAATGGCACAAGCTCATGCAAACTATAACATGTAAAAGTATCTGGAGCCGTTCATACATATTTCAAGGTATGCATCACCCAAAAAAAAGACTGCACATGTCCTGCAGGCAACATTTTGTTATTTAGACATACGTTCAAACAGACTCCAATAAAATAACAGCTGGTTACTTGCAGTTATGCACAGGTGCATGGTAGAATCATTCAGCCAAAGGAAGCCAAGAAGGGGAGTTAGGGAAGAAAAACATCCATAGCTCATTGCATAGTTATTGCTATTCTTCTTTGAGGCGTTCTGCCCATACATAAGGGCTTTTCATAAAGAATTTCTATCTAAGATTCAAACACCTATTAAACTCATACATTTCAAAACAGTTTGTTCAACTTAATAGGCACACCAAAGATTTTTTTAAAAATCATTAAAAATATTTTAAGCAAACATCAAATACTACCGTAATACTATAATAATAATCCTCTCCTGCACTGAAATCAAGATAAAAGGCCATTTTCAATATTATGTCTGCTGAGGCTTTATATCTATGAATTGGGAACCTGAGTCTTTTTCTTCAAAAGGACTCCATTTTTCCAAAGTTTAAATCCATTTGTTTTAACTGATTCCAAGTCTAATAGCACCACTATATAGAGGGTTTTTTTACTAGTCACACCTGATTGGCGCAAAAGACAAGCAATTGCATACAGGTGAGTGAAGTTGCTGGCAAAGAAACAAGGGGTTAAAATCAGATGATCCCTCCAATTCCTCTAACTCAGGAGGTCTCCAACCTTGGCAACTTTAATACTTGTGGACTTCAATTCCCAGAATTCCTCAGCCAGCAAGGAATTCTGGGAATTGAAGTCCACAAGTATTAAAGTAGCAAAGTTGTACGGCCCTGCTCTAACTCCTCTCCCCCACACCCTTATTTCATTCCACAAGAAGGGTGCATCTAACCCACTCCTCAGCCTTTCTTTACTAAGGAAGTATTATTTACTAATAGCTTCATAACTAACCAATTCAGTAGAATACAAGCTTTGTAACATCATTCTGAGAAAATAGCATTCTGAATTATCTGCTCTTCTGCGCCAGGATCAAATGCTAATAATTAAAAACACACACACACAAAAACCTTGCTTGGTATTATCTTGAGCTTATTCACATCAATCTACCAATGTTAAATATAGTTTAGGTACGCTTTAAGAAAGGATAGAATAAGAGGAAAATATACCTCAGAGATAAGGAAACAAAAACAAAAGCTTCAGTAGTAGATTTGTTGAGGCACCTGCACTCATTTGGTAAAAATTATCTCATCAATGGCAAGTTCCAGCAGTTTGTTTTTGCCTTATACCACCTTAACTAGATAGGGCTTCTGTTTCCGAAAATACTATAAGCCATCTTGTGCTTTTAGGAAGCTAGGAGGAAAAGGAATTAGATGGATTCATGCTTGCTAATCAAAATACGCTACCCCTCTGGTGACGTGTGAACCCAGAGACTGTCCCAACGCATAGATGCAAAATTGGGTAGAACACCTGTTGAACTAGAGCAGGGGTAGGGAACGTATGGCTCGGGAGCCAGGTGTGGCTCTTTTGAGAATTTCATCTGGCTCTCAGAAAA
>JANHFJ010001903.1:75523-86663 GCA_032468195.1 Cerberus rynchops
AAGCTTCTCTGTTTGTAGGTTAAGGATAATACTTTTCAGCCTTTATGGTATTTAAGCCATAAAGATTGTTAATTGTAAAAGGCTGTGAAATTCTGTGATTTTCACAGAACCAAAGGAGGTTCTGCAGCTGCTTTACATCAGAAAGAGGGGTGCCTCCAAACATTGTAAAGCACCTTACGAACTCTTTGCACAGCCCTAGAAATAATAATTCGAATATAAAATATTTGTGAGTTCTTAATTATAAAAGAAACAGTTGTGTTGTTCTACAATGAAGGTAACTATTGTTCAGACTAGATATCCTTTGGGAAAGATGTTGATAAGTGGAACATGACTAAATAGTAACAATAAACATGCTACAGCACCAATACTACAGGTAGACCAAGTTGTTTACATCTATCTATGTGTGTGTGTAAGAGACAGACACATGGGGGGAGATAGGTGTGTATTTCGTATTCATACAAGTATTTTGTATGAATAGAAAAAAGATCCCATTTGCTAAACTAATGTTTTCATCGGTGCAATGCTACACTAACAATTTCACTGTCTACTTTCATCCAAGCCAAGGCTAAATAGTTAATTTATCCAGTTTAGACAAAATGAGATTAGAAGTATCCATTGGATGTGGATTCAGTGATTCAAGATACTGAAACCTAAAGCAGAAGAACTTTTAAAAAATGAATGAGCGTTTTATTAAACTACATGGTTATATACTTTGAGCCCTACAAAATCTATATTCTGAAAACAATAGAAGTTTAACTGCAAAGATTTTCACCTGAGGTAAACATTTCGTTATAAAATGCACTGGAAGTAAAACATGAACACTTGATTTATAAGGAAAAGAACTAAAAACAAATGGCAGGTACTGTTTTTAAAAATTTTGTAGGTAACATCATTTGGTATAATCTGGGCATGTTTCAGAAGGCATTTCATAGACCTGAAACAAACAGAAGAGAGTAAGTGAAATAATCAGAAATATGATTATGTCTATAAGGCACTTGAGATTTAAAAAAAAAAAAGGAAATAGGGTCAGCATTTCATATGTATATTTGGTAAATGTGCATATTCTTTCATATCTCTAACATTTGAGCTCATTCAGTGCAAGTTATCTGCTGTAGATTTAAATTAGAAAAAAAAACCAGAGTTTAAGGCACAAAATAGCCATGCTAACAGAGGGCTACATTTATAGCCAAATTCAGGTTTGAATCTAAGTTTTTATGAAAAGCAAATAGGTATGAAGCCTTTAGGGATAAAAAGAGTTTGTTCAGACACTGCTGTGTATGAAATTTGGAGTCATTGGGGGGGACGACTATTTTCTGCATACAGGAAGCATCTACATGGCTGTTATTTTAATTAAGAGAACTAGACTGGCAAGGATCTTATGATCCCCTACTAATCCAATTAATATATGTAATACATAGAAGGGCCACATAAGTGTGAATCAATAGAAGCAGGTTTTCAGGCAGGATCTACTCCAGAATGTTTTAAATATGAGCCATACTATTTCAATGTGGGAAGAAGCCCTCTGGTGGCAAATTTTAAGTTTGCCAGAGCAAGAAAATCCTCCACAACATCATTGCTATGGAATGATTAGCAATTGATTCCCAGGTAACTCTGAATATCAGTGGGATCTCACCAAATAAGACATCAGATGGTTTTATAAATGTTAGGAGTGGGACAATACTGCATTACTGCTATGAATTTATATACTTTTTCAAAAGATGTGTTTTGTCCATTTTCAAAATTATTAATACTTAAAAATCTGTGAGGCATATTAAAGAGTATAACCAGGATTCATTCTATATACATTACATAAAATTCACCAAAATTAAAATGTCCTTATATGTGGATGTATAAGTATGTTTAGTCTGAACACAAGACTGTATCTTCTGTACCACTCAAGTACTCCATAGGTCAATACTACTGCAAAAAGCCTCCATCTCTTCTTTGCTGTTGAACAATATACTCAAATGTGGGATTTAGTACCAGATCCTAAAATATAGAGAGATTGAGCAAGCAGAAAAATTAACAGACTGGTGAAAGAAAAACTGAAAGATTATTTAGTTAACATGCTATGAAGAAATATTAAAGGAATGAAATATATTTACCTTGGAATAAGACATCAGTTCCTGCAACTTAAACCAATTAAGGTGGATTAATATATAAAACATCTTTGTCACCTAGGTTAAATGATGCAAATGCAGTAGTGTTGAGATACTTACATGGTTTTTAAGTGTTGCATTAGTAATGATATACTACACCAAATGAGAATGATTTAGTAACCAAATCCTGCTGTTCCTCTTACTTACAGGTTGGCTGTATGATTACACACAGACATATGCATGCTCCTTCATTTTGACTGGTATATGTTTCCTTGTTTCATCCATTTCATTATTCTTGGAACCTTTAGCCCAAAAATGGAGAAAAGAAAGTTGAATCTACTATATAAGCAGACAAGATTCTGCTATTCTCCTAAGCCTGATCTTGTAGAAGTTATAAATTTTCAATAATAAACTAATTATGGGACAGTGGCTACAAGGTGTCTTTGAAAAATATTAATATTCTGCATGCCTATAAGCTATGTTGTAACTATATATTTCTGTATTGTTGCATGTGATCAAGTAGAAGCTGCTCACTATTTGTTATGGATGTTGATTCCTCAATCACCAGAATCTGAATGCCAGTCAAAACGGCCTCTTTAAATTGTTTTCATTTAGCAAAGTGTGTTAAGAATCTGAAAAGTATTGCAGTTATCATCCAAAGTAAATATAAAGGTTAAATTAGACATCCCTTCTCATATCTTGACAGCTGCTTGATCAATATCCCAAAATAGAGGAACAAGGGAGTTGCAGGTTTTAGTATAACATCAACTTATACTGTATGCAGAAACTCACATGGTTTCACTTTCTCAGTCCAACCTACCTCATAGAAATGTGGTGGGGATAAAATGAAGAGCTATCTTCATGTAAGTTGCCTGGAGTTCCTGGAGAAATAGCAGGATAAAATGCTAACTATCAGTTTATTCATATTAGTGAATCATTACTCTTCATTTAAAAATAAGCACACAAACTAAAAAGAAAATATCATCCCTTCTTTTAGTGGGCAAATAATACTATATTCTGAGAATTAGGACAAAATCTAATTTTTTGCGAAAAAGAAAAAACTTCCTCCCCACAGTATCAGATCAAATAAGGAAGCAAGTTTTGTAATACATCAGTTTTCATATTTAATACAGGTAGTCCTTGACTTACAACCACAATTGAGCCCAAACTTTCTGTTGATAAGCAAGACAGTTTTTAAGTGCCCCATTTTATGGCCTACTTTGCCACAGTTGTTAGGTGAATCAATCCAGTTGTTAAGGTAGCAAAACAGTTAAGTGAATCTGGCTTTCCCATTGACTCTGCTTGTTAGACAGTCACAAGAGGTGATAACATAATTCTGGGACAGTGCCCATCATAAATATATGAGTTGCCAAGCTCCTGAATTTTAATCATATGACTATGGGAATGCTGCAACTGTCTTTAGTGTGAGAAATGGTCGTAAGTTACTTGTTCAGTTCTGCTGTAACTTTGAATGGTCACTAAACAAATTGTTGTAAATCAAGGATCACCTGTACACTGAGATTTTTACTGCACCTAAGAGAAAGGTTTGAGAACAGCAGTCATTTTCACTCCTTTGACCTTACTCCAACCTTTTCCAAACAATGTTCTCCAGAAATGTCAGATTATGAATTCCTTTTAATTTTCAACTGACATAGGTAAGGCTTACAGTCCAACATCCACAAGGTCGCATGTTGGGAGATATATGGGTACAGTATTCCAATATCTCTTGTAGGTGTGAAACTGGAGAAAGTTAGGCATATCGATTGCTACCAGAATTAGAAAACTCAATTGGCTTTATATCCAACAAGAAATATTAACCCAAAAGTAAAAGAAAACCTTTGAATTATTATATGAATGGGCCTGTCTTACATGTTACAAAGTTTATATAATAGGATTGCATTTGTTCAGATCTGAAAACCATTGTGGTTTGTTACATATATGTGTGCGTACTTATATCACTTCCTAATATGTGTTGAAGTGAGACACAAATTGATGGTGGTGGGGGGTGGAGAACTAAGGTTGTTATAGAGATATATACAATGGATATAAAAAGCCTACACACACCTGGTTGAAATCACAAGTTTTTGAGATGTAAAAAAAATCAGACCAGGATAAATCACTTCAGATTTTTTCCACTTTTAATACAACCTATAAAGCTGTACAACTAAAAAAACTGTACAATTAAAAAGCTGTAAGTCTTTTAGGAGACAAAATAAAAATAAAATACTTACAATAAAATGGTTGCATAAGTGTGCACATTCTTTCATAAATAGGGCTAAGGCTGTGTTCAGAATTAACCAATAACATTCAAAGTAATGTTAAATAGTCATTTACATGGCAGTACATACCTGCCATCAATTAAAGTGACTCTGATCAAGGCCATATAAAGTTCAGCTGTTCTAGTCTTATTATTATTATTATTATTATTATTATTATTATTATTATTATTATTATTATTATCATCATTATTATTTGATATCTACTAGGTTGCCTCTTACAGCAAAAGCCATGGTCTGTACAAAGATTACAAAGCACCAGAGATTTCATTGGAAGGTATCTGTCAGGAGGATACAAAAAGTTTTCCAGGCATTGGATATACCATAGTACAGTGATGACAGTCATCAGCAAGTAGAGAAAATATGACACAGCAATGACATTACCAAGAATTGGATGTCCCTCCAAAGTTGATGAAAAACGATCAAAACCAACAAACTGGTCCAAGAGGCTGCCAAGAGGCCTACAGCAACCATGAAGGTTAAAAAGGAGTCCCTGTGGATTTTACTCTGTTAGTTGTTGATACTCATCTTCATTTTAAGGCCATTGAGCCAGAGTTCTCCGAAGACATTTCCAAAGTCATGTGGCTTGCCACCAAAATAGTACCTATTTCAAGACCTGAGTGTTCTCGCCCTAGCTCCTGCTAACCTAATATTAAAGGAGCTGCAGGAACTTCTGGAAAGTACCAATGGTGTACTAGATATGACAACCATCTTCCATATTCATTATGCCTAGGGCTGTGGGGTAGGGTGGCAAGACGGAAGCCTTTTCTTGAGAAAGAAAAAACATCCAAGCCTGACTACATTTACAAGAACCTATTATCAAGTCTGTCAAAAGCATGTGGGAAAATATGCGATGGTCCTGATGAGACCAAGGTTGAACTTTTTGACCATAATTCCAAAAAGTATGTTTGGTCTAAAAACAACACTGCGCATCAGTGTTGTTCTTGTACACCGTACCCACAGTGAAGCATGGTGGTGGCAATGTTATGCTTTGGGGCTACTTTTCTTCAGTGCTGGAATAGGGGCTTTAGTCAAGGTGGAGGGAATTATGAACAGTTCCAAATATTAGTCAATTTTGGTACAAAAACCTTCAGGCCTCTGCTGAAGAGGAATTTCACCATTCAGCATGACAATGACCCAAAGCATTATCTCCAAATCAACAAAAGAATGTCTTCCCCAGAAGATTAGCAAAGTTCTGTAATGCAACTGAAAATCTCTAGGGTGACCTAAAGAGGGTTGTGCACAGGATGTCCTTGCAATATGACTGACTGGGGCACTCTTTTGCAAGGAGGAGTGGGTGAAATTCCCAAGGCAAGATATGTCATGCTGATATGCTCCTACCCCAAAAGACCTAATGCTATCATAAACTCAAAAGATGCTTCAATAAAATATTAGTTTAAGGTGCACTTATACAACCACGTTATGGTAGGTGCTTCATTTTTACTTTTCCCTCTAAATGATTTGTTTTTTGACAGCTTATAGTTTATATTAAAGGTGGAAAAAATCTAAAGTGATTTATCTTGGTTGTTTTTTACATCTCACAAACCTGGCATTTTTAACAGGGGTGTACAGGTAATCATCACTTACAAACACGATTGAGCCCAAAATTTCTGTAACTAAGCAAAGACAGTTGTTTTGCTCCATTTTATGACTTTTCTTACCACAGTTAAGTGAATCACTGCAGCTGTTAAGTTAGTAACATGGTTGTTAAATTAATCTGGCTTCCCCATTGACTTTGTCAGGTCATAAAAGGTGATTGGATAACCCCAGGACACTACAACTGTTATAAATGAGTCAGTTGCCAAGTGTCTGAATTTTGTTCACATGACCGTGGGGATACTGCAACAGTCCTAAGCGTGAAAAATCATCATAAGTCCCTATTTTCAGTGCCACTGTAACTTTGAACAGTTACTAAACAAATTGTTGTAAGCTGAAGACTATCTATATAGACTTTTTCATATCCATTGTACTTGTATCTTATCAGTTTTAATATAAAAAGAATCAGCTCATAGATAGGAAATATTTGTGCTGGCCTTATGCAATTTGGATAAACATTACCAATTGTAGCTGTTTTATAAACGCATTGGGCTGGAATTCTCAAAGCTAACACAGCAAGTGACCATATAGTTGAAATTCAATACAGATCAATGGCTAGAAAAGTAAAATAATCAGATCTAAGGTTCTATCCACTATTATCCTTAATTAAAGATCATTTGCTTAAACAAAGAAAAACATTGTATACTGCATGAACATATGCTTCTAAGTAAGCAGTATGGAGCATGTGAAATAGGCTTTCTGCTTGGTAAATAGAGCTTTTTCATACTGAACCAGTATAACATATTTATTAAGTCTTGCACATTACATCCTTTTCATACTTACATTTCCTGCGAAATTTTTAGAAAAAAGTGCCAGTTGACAACTTTTCTATTTGTATATTTAATGCTTCCAATTGGAATCTGATGTACAGTTGTTTTCTTGTTGTCATATGTGCTTTGTTTGATTGGTTGGTTGTAATTGCTAACTTGCTAGCCGTGTGAAGGAACCCACTGACCAAAAGAAAAACATATTTACACTCTAACAGGTAGCAATCCCATTGCTGCAACTGCATGTGAAAACAGTAGAATGTATTTTTACCTGATGGCAGTATCAGTTAAAAGAACGCAGCCCTTTAGTCATGTATGGTGGTTTCTCATATGTTTAACAGTTTCTTTTCAGTTTCAGGTTTAGCTCGTTATCTTATTTGGCTCTTGGCCGCTATCTGGCTTGTTCAACATCCCAATGTGCAGCTCTATAATGACTGATGGCATTGATTAAGAGTGTCTACCAGTTTCATTTCTCTAAGACTGAATTATAATGATGCAAAATATTTGCTTACATCATTCCACTCGTTCCAGACTTATCATTTGTTAAGCTTAAAATTGTTTATTTGCTGGTAAAGGCCCACTTTGAATGAGGAGCTTGTCCTGAGGCGTACAGAGGTAGAAACAAATACTGAAATAGATCCCAATATTAACAAAATCTGTTGACTAAACCTACCCAGAAAATATCTGATCCATCCACAGGTTGTTTTAGAAACATAGCAAGAAATATAGTTGGTTCCTCTGCTTTTTCAGCATAAATTTGTTTCTCTTTAATAAAAGCAAGGGAAGTAGTCTTGATTCCAAATATGCCAGTGTGAAGAAATGGTCATCAAGGAATTCCTGTCAGCTTAAATTCTGCTCTAGTAGTCTAATTGATCACTATGGGAGTTGTGCTTATTTATGAATATTGCCACTTTTCCATGCAGAAACTGCAAAAAGCATTGTTTCATTGTTACTCCAATCAGCATTATCATTCCGATTCCATTTGCTAGATTGACTGTGTTCAAATATGTCACTTGGTTAGATTAATTCTAATATAAAATCATTAACATAAAGAAGAAAAATTTTGTGAAAAAATAGGCTTGACTGAGCAATAGATATATCTAGGATAGTGATTACAGTTCTGTGCAGTATCTCATACCAATGAGTTATCAATGAACAGAATTATGTCCATACACAATTCCTTTACTACACTTAAGAGCGAAGATTATCAGAGTGGATTATCATTCTTTAAAGCTGCCTAGAACTTTATTTTGTCAATGTTTATTAAATAATGTTATAAACTGCCCCACTCCTCCTTTTGAGGCAATCTTTTGCTATGCTTAGGATCAAGGTACATGAACAATTCTCTGAAGCTGTATAATGCTTTGGATTTGATTTTAAAAAAATATTTCAAAGCATACAAGGCCACAAATGTAGCACAGTTGTTTTAAGTAGCCACCTTTTTCCATGACCTGGGTGGATAAAAATTGATTAAAAAAAAAAAGTTTTTTTTAATGTAAATCAGATTTTTTGTATTTTTATCAAATTTATTTTAATAACATGTTTTTGGAGTAAAAATATATCTAAAGATAGTTTTCTATTTAAGATACATTAATAATTTAGTTTATTCAGCATGAAATGGAGCTTAGTTGTGTAGCATGAAGCTATATCTTCTGCAATATTGGTTACTGTTGGTAAGTCAACAGCTGGTCAGAGATGATAAGTTGCTCTTTAAAAATTATGATTTAAGTCGAGTTGCGTTAAATCAAATCCGCCCTGTCCATGACTGAACAATCCTGTGAAAAGGCATGGCTCTTTATCATTCTCCTGTGATACAAGTCATTTTTTTCAAATTGAATCCAAAGAACTGCAAATCCCTGTACTCCTGAAAAGATCAGCAAGGAAGGACTCTTAATGTGCGAACTACAATAAGAAATGATGCTGGCAGTTATTCTCCCATAATGTGGCACACCTCTAATAAGTGAGTTGTTTAAAAACATATCAAGCTAAGTTTCTTTTTTCTTTTCTTTTCCATATACCAAAAATTACAGGATTGCCTATTTGATCGGTGCTATAAAAAGTACTTAACTGAAAGTATGAATATAGGCCACACTATTCATATGCGACCACAGAACTCTGTCACACCATGAGATCAGATACACTGCAAGAGTATTGAAAATAAAATACCAAGTTTTGTAAAAGACGTATGATCTATTTTAGAATATAGTCCTCATTTAGCAGTCACTTAGCAACCATCGTAATTTGAAGTTACGATGGACACCATCCCCAAAAAGTTTATTTATGAAATGGTTCTGGAGTTTCAATAGTGGCGCCCCCTGCTGGTTACAGCATTCTAGTCATGCAATTTTTATTTTTCTGGTTTCTGGCCTTTTCCCATTCACATCCCCAAGGACCGAGAACAGAATTAAAGAGAAAACAAGGCTTTCTCCATCCCCTAAGGATCACTGCAGATTCTGGTTTTCTGTCACTATTAATAGTAAACTAGCAAACTGTTCCCCACTAATCAATCTTATGGAGATTCTCGGTCATCCAGGTCATGGTTGTTCCAAAGCTGCTCTTCCAAAAGGAAACTGGACTTTGTTTTTTTCTTGAAAACATTTTGCTTCTCATCCAAGAAGCTTCCTCGGTTCTGACTCGATGGCAGGAAATAGAAACATTCACTTTTGAAAAGTACCTTTGGGATAACCATGACCTGGATGACAGAATCTCCCTAAGCATTTTCCCACTGGCTATATTATCAGCATGATTGAATGGAACCATTCCCTGCCATTTAATCAGAACAGAAGATCTGTTGGATAAGAAGCGAAATGTCTTCAAGGAAAAAACAAAGTTGACTTTTGATGCCAGTAGGAAAACAGAACCAAGTATTTATTGTGGTCTATAAGCTGAGGTCTATTCCTCCTTGGAATGAAATACTTATCTATAGGACAAAAAATCTGAAAGGAGTGCTGGGGCAATTGATATTTATCCTTCTCAAACACTTGGAATCACTTTCTGAAGTTGATAAGAGTTAGGGCTACACATAAAAATATTAACATATTTTTTATAATACGATGGCAAAGGATTGATTTAGATTATTTTTGAAAGTACACATAATATTCTAAATTTTTATCACCATTGTAGACTTACATAATAGCATTTATTATCTATTTTAAGTTTATAGATAATAATCTTTAATACACTATGTTGTAACTTGTGATTTTTCTTTATATGGAAGATTCTATTATCTGTTTGGTCATATGCAAACCAAGAGTCTATACTCATGGTAAATTGAATAAATATGCATGTACTCTTCTAGTCTTACACACAAAAATTGTTTTATGATCCACTGAACCACCCAGAATGCATCTCATTAACACGGTCACTTGAATTCAAACCCATGCTTTAACCTAGGTAACAATTTGAGGCTATCCATATTCATTTTGATTCTGAGCTATTAATTTCTCAACCACTCCTTTCAAGTTGAGGCTAATACCATTAAATTACCTGGATAAAAGAAAAAGAAGAAGAATTTGTCTCTTTGGTAGGTATCAAATACCTTTGTAACTATACATTGAAAAAAGCAATAGTAAAATACAAAATTGAAAGTTGGTACTAAAGCTAAACTTCTCCAACCTGGTGCATTCCAGATGTATCTGCCCATCCTGCCTGGGAATTCCAGCACATCTGGAGAGCATCAGATTGTCCTAGGAAGAAATCCATAAGTACTGATACCCATGACTAAACTCAGTATATAGATGACGTTTATTAACCTGGGCTGGCATAGATCCAACTAGCAAGATGCTTCCCAATTATCCTCAATAAAATACATCAGAATTATCACAATGGTAAGGACTTATTTCATATTAAAAATAATTTTAAAACCAAGCTTAAAATATTTCCCCTTTTTTTCTGAATAGCAACAGCAATAGCACTTAGACTTATATACTGCTTCACAGTGCTTTACAGTCCTCTCCAAGTGGTTTAGAGTCAGCATACTGTTCCCAACAATCTGGGTCCTCAGAATAATATAAACAGCATAAAGAATGGTGTTTTTTGACTAATTATAACTTAGTGGGGTTTTTTTATTTTAATTGAAGTGCAGCTTAGTCATAACCCAGTACTGAACTCTAATCACCCAGTTCTGTAAACAAAACAAATAACAAAACAGATCCCCCCTCCCCATGTGTCCTTGGCTTTAATGTGATTTTATGTTTTAATTGTATATGTTAACTGTAAGTCCTCAGTTATAAATTTTTACAAATAAATTAAAAAGGGTGATATACAAAGTCTCCTTGAAGTTTTAGACTTAATATTCTATCTTATGTAGATCAATAGAAATATTCCTTTAATGTTCTGTAACCTTACCAATTCTTAACATTTCTTAAAGGCAATTTGCCTTTAAAACTATAGAAGGGATGTT
>JANHFJ010001904.1:7690-18914 GCA_032468195.1 Cerberus rynchops
AGGAATTCTGGGAGTTGAAGTCCATGAGTCATGAAAGAGCCAAGGTTGCCCACCCCTGATCCAGATCATGGTTGTCCCAAAGCTGCTTTTCAAAAGGCAACTGGACTTTCATGGTGTTTTTTCTTTTTCCTTGAAGACATTTCACTTCTCATCTAAGAAGCTTCTTGGGTGAGAAGCAAAATGCCTTCAAAGAAAAAGAAACCACCAAGCATTTTTGGAACTAACTTCGTTAGCTTTTCTTAAGCTGTATTCTTGCATTTTAACTTTACTTCTGTTAAAGAGCTTCTTACAGGAAGGATAAACACAGAGGGAAGCAAACTCTGCATGGGAAAACATTGAGCTCCAAATGTTTAAACAAGACACTGTCTGTAATTCCTTTCTGCTGTTTATTGCCTCCCTGAAATCTTTCAACTTTACAGTAAACAAATGCTTTTCAATTAAGAATGAAGATTTTGCGAGTTCAAACTCTTCAAAATTCCATGATACTAGTTTTAGAAATGAAATTTAGAAGTCATTGCCTTAATGCGTGGTGAGTAGTGAAACACTGAGACTTACCATTTAATCTCAATTTTCCGAGAGCAAACAGTTATCGTCAAGCAACAAAAACTGGAATTAATGGTGTTTTTTTTTTAATGGAAATGCTGACAAACATGAGTTGTAGGTGTGCTGCCATAATAACAACAGTCTGTGAATTTCTTGTTCATTTTGTCAGTGGAAAGCATGGAAGGATCGTGTGTGACATTTTTTGATGGGAATTCAGAGACGATGCTGAAAATTCCATCAGCTGGTTAATATTCAAATTGTGCAAATCAGGGGTGGGAGACAACCTGCTGGGAAATGGAGGTATACTGAGATCTCCTTGGTACTTTAGACTTAGAAATGCACCAGAATTGCGTTCATTTGATATTGCACATTGATAACAGATCATTAAGTTGAAATACACAAAAATAGGAGCATGCCTGCTCATACTACTCCATGTACAGTACCAAGTGTGGATTTCCCCTGCAGATAAAGGTCTAGTGATACGAAGTTAAATGAGGTATGTCCCATGCATATAATCTGTTTTCTTTGATTTACTTGGAAACAGATTCTTTTCCTGGCATTCTATTTCTGTCATGCATTTCAATAACAATTCTGTCCTTTTATTTATTTATTTTGTTTATTTCCAAGGATAATCCCTTTGAGATTAGGACTTCTCCAATATTTGTTTGTGTAATTAGATCACCAACGTGACTCTCTTCCCTGTTTAGTCGATCTGAATAGGATAATTATGTTCATAACACCTCTCTTAAGAAGATGGAACATTGACTCTTAAGGAACATGCTGTTTGAAAACTTTCCTCTGTCTTTTTTGTTTTGCTTCAAAGTGGGTTCTTCATCATTTGTATAGTGTCCTTTTTCCCAGAGTGTCCAGAACAATATTTTTTAAAAATGCAAATATTACTCTAAATAGAGCAAATATTAGCCTAAATAAATTAAAATACAATAATTAAAACAGAGCCCATATAAATGCTTGTGAAATTTCTCAGATATTTGAGCATTCAGAATCTAGACTCATGAATAAAAGGATTGGATTGTTCATTTTTCACAACAATGCCTTCCTCTCTGTAGTCATGATTTATAGATAAAAGGATTGCATCATCAGTTTTACTTAACATCACCCCTTATTAAGGGTTAGTTTAAGATTTATCTTCTTTTCAATCTCTATTTCCTCAACCAAATTTAGATTTTTTTTTACAAAATCTTTTTAAAGTAATAAATTGTTTAGTTGATCATAAGAGTTAGTGTTTCCTGTAGTTCAGTCTCTGGCTTCAGCCCAAAGGTTATGCACTAAGTATTGAATTGGCCTTTTGAATTGAAGTGAACATTTCGTATGACATGCAAATTTGTAGTTTACAATGTTCAAAGTGGAATATGAAAACTGTTCAGATCTAAACCTATAAACAGTGGTGGAAAAGTGCAACAAGAATCTGGGAACCTGGAAATTGAGTCAAATCAATCAAATTATCGCCCTTGTTTAAGAGAAAGAGATTATGAGAACTTTGGCAGTGGGCTTGCATCTATAGAAATAATAGCCAGATTAAGGAATGTTTTGGCTTGCTGACCTGTATAGGAACACCCATTTTGATCTGTGCTCAGTCTTTCTGCTAATCTTCACATTAAAAATTAGATCTACTAATAGCCTCAGCATAGGTCTCTAAAATTAGATCCGCTAATGGCCTCAGCATAGGTCTCTAAGTATTACTCTACAGGGAAGTCCAAAGTATCTGTGTTGCACAGTTGTTCTGCATCTACCACTGCTGAAATTTATTGTACAGGTAAAATGTGTAAAGAACACAATATTTCTCCCTCTTCTCTGAGGGGCACAAGCATATTGCATTGTTTTCAAAAGACCATTTCTTTGAAGTCAGTTCAAATTAAAACTGGCAATTTCATTACTATTGATTTTTTCCCCAATGGTTACTAAAACTATTTTTTTAAAATCTAAAATAAATAGAAATGGGACTGGATTATTCATTATTGAATTTCAGGATTATTCATTATTGAATTTCATATATCAAACCTTATTTTTGTTATTCTCTTAAGAATGTTCACTTGCTATCATTACAGAAGATTTTTTTAAATTACCTGCTCATATTGATTTTAAGTAGAATGAATTTTACAAATCAGCTGAAGAGGTATATGATCTCTTATGTCCACAAGTTAGGGTTCAGTTCAGAGTGTTCTTAGAGTTAATATATCCACTATATCCACTGAGATTCCTCCACGTATTGATGATTGTACCCACTGAGCCAGTTTTCCCATAAAATGTGAAAGAATAATGGAAAAATGGTTTATGCAGCTTTCAAAAGACAAAGGTTCAAACTACAGGAATGAGATCCATATGGGAGTCCATGAACCTTGTACATGAGAATGGGGCTCTTGAATTCTAATGTTTACAAATAGCCGAATTTGTCAAGTTTAATATAGTTACATTTTTTTCAGAACTATATACTGAAAAATGCTGGCTCTTCCAGTGCAGTTGAAATCAGAGAGTGAGGTATCTTTTTCATTTGTTCAGTTGTTAGCTAATAAAGAGAAACTTCTCTTTAAAGAGTTGAGCTATTTTATTGTAGTGGCTGGTTTCCACACAAGAAAGACATGTTAATCCTGTAACCCCAGAAGCTCCAATATGTTCTTATGTAAGCCTTCATAACTTCTGAATGGATTGGCACACTTGCTCATGAATTAATTTAGATTATCACCCATCGTACACAACATATAGTCCAACGCTTCAGCATGTAGCAACACATAGCTTACCTGGGTTTGGAAACTAAAAGTTGGGCCTGGTATATAATGCTAGAATGGGAGAGTACTGGGAAATACCAGGGCTGTATGGTGGACTTGGAATTTGACAAACTTCCAAAAGAAGGCATGGGCAGATGGCATATGAGGGCACTCTCATATGATTGCCAAGAAAATAACATAGATATGTCCTGGAAATCAAACTGATTGATTTCATAGTTTGGCACCTTCAGTACAGAAAAAAAATACACTGACAAGTACTACAGACTTTTGGAAGAAAACCTGAGGTGAAGTTGAAAACATGAAATTGAGCAGTATTTCAAGTGTTCTTGTCTGTGCTTTCTGTCAGGCTAAGAATCCTATGTTGTCTTCTTAACAGTTTGACTTCAGTCTTCCCTTGTGTCAAAGCACTGAGAGTAATACATAATTTACAAGAGCAAAACTCAGCAAAAGCTAAGTCCCCAACAGGGGCTTTTGTTTTTTGTTAAGCCTCTTTTCTCTATATAACTACTGAGAACAACTGATATATCTGCTGCTTTGTGGGTTCCATTTCCTGGTCAAGTTAAGAGTCTGGTGGAAGCCAAGAACTGGCTTTTCTATTTTTCCCAAACTAAAAAACAAAACAAAACACCATGAATTTTATTTTAATGATATATCCTGCCTTGATAATTACAACCACAATGCTGTATTTCGCCATATCAAATTATAGTGAATTTCAAGCCCTGAACACAGTAGTTTTGCATGCTGAATCATTGAATAGTTTGTAGTATTGTCTGTTGCATTCTGCTCTGCTTCATAATTAGTTGCATTTGGGAAAAAAAAAAAAGTATTCTCAACTGGTGTTGATATTGCCCTTTGTAAAATTGTAATGTGGTTGAGTTGTGATGATGGCATTGTGATTTTGAAAGAGTCAGAAGCAACTAATGCTCTCTGTTTTATTAGAATTCTTCTGTTTTTAAGCATGTTTCAAGAAAGTTCAGCTAGAATTGTAACTTGGGGCAGTTTTGAGCTGGCACCGAGCATGTGGAAGAGAGAGTGCTGTTCTACAATTTTGTCCAAAATTTTGCCATTCTTGTATTGTATTGTTAATTGGAAAGCATAATCCCTTTTTCATGGCAAAAAGTGACCCCCCTCTGATTTAGGGTAGAATAAGTATCTCTTTTCAAGTTTTTTATGTTTTTTCTTTTTTAATTCAGAGGTGTATTGTAGTCTATCTGTTAGTCAAAGGAAAATTAATGAAGAGGAGGGCTAAAATGTTTTGACTTAAATCATATTTGGAGACCATGGCAAATTTTTTCAAAAAAGTAAAACAACCCCCAAATCCCCCCTTTTTTTTGCCTCTAGAAAGGGACGCAGCATTTTCACGATTAGATTTCAAACAGCTCCGTATCTTTTCTGTATTGTCTCTTTAATATAATATATTTTTCTTCATGCTAAAGCTGTGTTATGTTACAGATCCCTAATGTAAAACCAATATTTCTTTGAGTTTTGTTTTGATTTTTAATGTCAGAAATGCTTCGAGTTAGTTTTACAGCAATGTCAGAACATGAATCCACACAATTGCTTACTTTTAAAAATTACAGTCTTACTATATCTTATAAAGTTCCAGTCTAGAGTATCCAAATACAAAGTTTAATCTAATTTGCCTTGTGCCATTTAGACGTGAGATGTTTACAAAACTCTGAATTATACCAGGGATAATGGGGATTTTATTAAATGGGGATTTTAAATTTTTTAGATAAATTTTTAGATCCATTTTTAATAGATTACAGCATTATTTAATTGTTTTAAACAGTTTTTAAATTGTATCTATGTATTTTTATTCGCTGTACACCGCCCCGAGTCCTTTGGGAGATGGGGCGGTATAAAAATCCAATAAATAAATAAATAAATAAATAGATAATCAAAACCCAATTCAGAGTTCAAAATACAAAGAAGTATTGTTAAAATGCAAAGTGTTGGGTATAGACTATAATATAGTCAAGGATCAATACAATACAAAGCAAGGCTGCAACAGGCATTGTTCCACCACTGGATATTTCAGTGGAATGCTTCTTACATAATGCTTAAGTCTCTTCTTAAACCCAGTGAGGCTGTTTGGGAGTAACATGAAGAGTTAGAAAGTAGAATTGAATAAGTGCAGTGACTCATTTGCCAAGCCATATGGAGTTTTATGAAGAGGAAATGAATAGCAAGAAGCCCGAGGCTCATTCTCTCCTTTTTATGTCCTCTATACAGCTGGGAAAAGTTTAGAACTTCTCCACCAGTTTGCTGGCACTCACCAATAAATCAGATCTAGTACTGTTTTAAACTGAAGCATTGGCTGCTTTCAGCAACCGATTTCTCAAATCACTTTTGGATGGTTTGAAACTAATTATGCAAAGCACAATTACTTGGGCAACATAACAGGCTCCAGTTAAATAAAAGCAGAGGCTTTCAGATTATTTATGGCATTACTGAAGGAGTTCAAAGTGCAACTCTAAGGCTTATTCTTACTTTTTCATTTATCTCCTGTGTCTGGCTTAGCAGGATCCGTGAATACAATCAGTCTGTCCATGGGTAACATCAAACCACATACATCCTAATATGTAGGTGTAAGCATCTTGTCTTTTTTCCTTCTAACTCAGGGGTGTCAAACTTGATTTCATTGAGGGCTGCCTCATGGTTATGTTTGACCTTGGGGGACTCAGGTGGGCATGGCCAGCTCGACGTCACTCGTGTTGGAGGCTCTGTAGTGGCCTGAGCGCTCTGTCAGTGAAAACGTGCTCCCAAGCTCCATTTTTGGCTGCGATGGCCTCCTGCAACCCTCTGCCAGAGGTCCTTCATACGCAGTCATCCCAAGCTCCATTTTTTCTGGCAGAGGCACCGCGAGCCAGTCTTTTCTTTGTTTCCAGGGCAGCCCCTAAGCACCTCATAGGCTGGATCTGGCCCATGGGCCTTGAGTTTGATACCTGTGCTCTAACCCATTCTGTTTAAATTACTGAGTTGTGGCAAATTAAGTCTGAATAAGGAAGAGGATATATGTTTTATATCCCTCCCAGTTTTAACTTCAAATCATGCTTAATTAGTTATAAATAAAATAAAAAGTACACAGGGTGAAAAAGAAGGAATAGAAAACCATAATCTGTATAGTAAATAGAAGTTTGTTTTTACTTATATTACTTGAGTTTTTCAATTATTAGGAATAGGTGAGTCAAAACAAATCAATTACAGCATTGTTCCAAAGTATCATATTCCTAGATTTGTTAATCAAAAATGCATCATGGTACTGTATTCTCAAAAAAAGTCTTTCCAGTCAATTCCATAGAGAAGTGGCTTGGTAAATCGGCATAATAAATGGAGTATGATTTAAAGTGACCTGTAACATCAGACAGTTTTAATGCATTGGCTTACTTTGTAAACGTTTTATGTCATGCTTCCCAATTTACTAAAGTAAAGCGTGAAAATGATAAATGCTAGTTTTTGGAATGTTGTATCTGATTTCTACTTTGCAGCACAAACAGCGATGCCCTGTGCTAGAGGACCAGTTGGTCGATTTGGTGGTATATGCCATGGAGCGCTCAGAGACGGAGGAGAAATTTGATGATGGTGGAACCAGCCAGTTGCTGTGGCAGCATCTCTCCAGTCAGCTTATCTTCTTTGTACTTTTTCAGTTTGCAAGCTTCCCTCACATGGTCCTGTCTCTGCATCAGAAGGTAGGTTTTAGTAGTGAGATCAAACAGATGGCTATTTCTCAAGCTTTTAAAAACACTCTCACATACACACCCTTCAGTTTTGGCACCAGTTAATTTGGTAAGTGGTACTTAGAGCTCTCCAGCATGTCATATTACATGCAAGCATTGGCAATATAGTATCCCAACAATGGTTGTTTTAACAGTAAAGATTAATATCAGCTATTCATAACAGGGCAGAGCTGGCCAGCAATGAAAAATACACAGGAAGTGTTTGGTACATCATCTAATAAGAGAAACCATCTGTGTTATTCAGACTGAATGATAATGGAACACAAAAACTGCTTCCCTTTCCTCTTACAATTTTATCTTTCAGAAAGTTACCCTTCCTGTTTTGATAGACAAGTATCAGGGCTATCGAAAACCTGTAAGAAAAAAACTGCAAAAGCACAAAAAACATACGCAAAATATATTTCAAGCCATTTTATTTTTCAGGCCTGTTTCAGAAGCTGTTCTTAACTGTCTCTGCCTATTATGTGCACTTTGCACAGCCCTAGAGATCCTATTTCGATAGATTTCTCTCTCTTTAATATATCTGATTTTTGAAATTAGCTGGGATTTTTACAGAAAGCAGATACCTTCAAAAAATGTTGATGCTTTTGCCTGAGTATAGAACGTTGATCCCCCCACCACACCCACACAATTTTTAATGTTGAACTGCTTAAAATCAGAACAGTTCATGTTACCTCAGTGTTGGCAAATAAGTTGTGGGGGGAAACATCTTTGCAGGTATCTAAATGTATCATTTTTAGAAACTAGTGAGAGCTTACTTAGGAGTCTGTATTTGGTATTCATGGAGTTTGTTTGTTTGTCTTATAGTTGGCAGGACGAGGCCTGATCAAAGGCCGAGACCATTTGATGTGGGTATTATTACAGTTCATCTCGGGAAGCATTCAGAAAAATGCATTAGGCGACTTTCTTCCTGTAATGAAGCTTTTTGACCTACTCTACCCTGAGAAGGAAGTGAGTCGTCATTTAAAATATTTTTACTATTATTACTTATGGTTCACTTTTAACTGTATTTCCAAGGGATAAAACCAATCTTTTTCCCTCAGGGGATTATTTGGTAAAAGAAAGACTGAAATTTCCTGGACATTGGGTATTGTTGTTCTAAAATCTCATGCCTTGAGGTTTTTATCCTATACTTCATTGTAGGTAATATCGATATAACATCATGGTCAGTTCATTTGAGACTTAGGTGACACTGTCCCTTTAGGCAGAAGGTACAACTCTATATCTTCCTGTACAGCTTTCCTTATCTGTATATAAAAGTTGTGTTGGATAGGGTAACATTTTATTGAAAATACAAGTTTATAGTCTGGGAAAGTTTATAAATCCAGACTTAGTTCTAGATAATTTGGTTTCTCTATTGGCTTTTCCCAGCTATGCATTTTTGTAATCCCACTAAAGATATTACTGTGATACTTCTTTCATATAATACCCTTTTTACAACCCTGAAAAGTGTATACATATATAATTATATATAATATTGACATGAAAAACACTTTTAAAAATGTTTGCATTAGATGAGTCTGTTTTTGAAAATGATATACAACTTCAGATGTGATAGCCAGGTTCACACCCAAAAATGCCCATTATCGAAGCTGTTAAGTAGTTGCCCTATGCAGGGAATGAAGGACTAGAATACTTTTCAAGATCTCCCACTGTTTAATGAAATTTACAAGAAAGATAGCGTTAATATTTCTGGGTGTGTTGACTATCTAGCAAGGCTAACAACGTAGTTCAGTGGTTTATTCCAAAGAGTAAAAGCTAGATTGGAAGAAGACTCTCAAAGATAAAGTAGCCAATCTGACGTTTGGCAAAATTAAGTAACCATGATTACATGGTAACGTTGAAAAGAAAAGAAAAAGAAAAACATGAAGATGAGTATTAGCAGATTGGTAACATTTTAAGAAATAGTTACCTCAACAGATACAAAATTCCTAAAAATGTAGTTACTCTTTCTAAAATTTGATTTGCCATATCTATTTGCTGAATAATAATGCAATATACCGTATTTTTCAGACTATAAGACACACTTTTTTGTCTCCCAAAAGTGGATGAAAATGTCTGTGTGTCTTATAGAATGAATATTGCTGAAGTCCCTCCCACCCATCAGCCATTTTTTTGGAGGGGCCTCTCTGCATCCTGTTTGGAGGGGCCTCTTTCTGGCCCAGAAAATGGGCAGAAAAAAGGATTTAAAATGGGCCTGAAAATGGACTGTTAAAAGGGCTGGAAACGGACTGGAAAAAGAGCCAGAAACGGGGGGCATGGAGGCCAAAAACTTCTTTTTCTTATTTTCCTCTCCTAAATCTAGATGCATCTTATATTCAGGTGCATCTTATAGTCCAAAAAAATATGGTAATTTAACATCATGTTCTTTTTCCTTAGTGCATTCCTGTGCCCGATATCAACAAACCGCAGTCAACCCATGCTTTTGCAATGACCTGTATCTGGATACATCTGAACAGAAAGGCTCATAGTGACAATTCTAAACTACAGATTCCAATTCCTCATTCTCTCAAGCTCCATCACGAGTAATTATGTTTTGTAACTAATGATCATCCTTTTCAATCACGATCATCTTGCAATCTCTGAAAAGAGAATAAACAGTGATACCCACCCAAAAGAAGTATATATTTTAACTTTTACATTAAACGTATACCAATCCTGTAACTACAGAGCATCAAAGATGCATGCTTAAAAACAGGAAATATAAATCCTGAATTTAAAAAAAAAAAACACCATTATCACATGATAGCATTTGAAACCAGCATTGCAGTAAAATTTCAGGATGACAAAACAGTCTTGAGAGTTACAAGACCAATAAAATAGAATAATTTCTACTAGACAAAAAAAGGAAGGAAATAGCAATCTTTGAGATGCAGTTTCAAGGAAATTCAGGAAGCTGTTCTGTATTTTATGATAAAGATGGGCATTCTTACTTTTTTTAAAGGGCTTTCAAAGCCTCAGGAAGTATAAGGTATATTATAAATTATTTGTAACACCATAGTGAATTATTTTTTTTCTGTGATTATTATTACAAATAAATTATTTTATGTGGTAAGGGCGACTTTCCTGCCCTATTACTTTTGTTCAGTTTTGTCAGGGTTTTAGATTTTGTTTATGTTAAAAAAAGGTAAAATGCATTCAGCCTAGTGAAAGTTTGATATACTCATTTTACTTATTGGCAAAGTGGAGACATTGGAAAATTGCTGCTAAATTTTGGCATCTCCATTTAGAGTTGCGCTAATGGGGATACCTGGGATTTATTAGTTGCCTTCCTATTTGCCTAAACATAAATTATGTAGAATTAGGCCATGTGATAAGAAGAGATGACTTGAGTAGGTGTTGCGCTAATTAATTATTATTCGTTCAAGCAGTGTCTGCAAAAAAAGTTGATGTCCCCATGACTCTTAACGTACCATTATCACATGTATTTTTGATGGCTAGCGTGTATCAGTTCTTTTGCCACATAAACAGGTTTCTCCCATTCATGTAAGTATCTTTGGGTGTCCAGGTTCTTGCAACAGAGTCTAAGGAATAAAAGTCTTCACATGAATGACTACAAGATCGCCTTGCTGTGCAATGCTTATTCCACTAATTCGGAATGCTTTACATTACCCATGGGTGTTCTGGTGGAAACTATTTATGGGAATGGCAACATGAGAATACCTCTGCCAGGAACCAACTGCATGGCTTCGGGCTCAATCACACCACTGCCAATGAACCTCTTGGACTCCCTCACGGTTCATGCCAAAATGAGGTAAAATATAATCAGTAACAACAGTAGATGCATTTGCCTGACATGTTAAACCCCTCTGGGTGTTTATTTTTTCAAATATTTACATTGAAAGACCTTATAAAGGCCATAAGCTCTCCATGACTTCAACTGAGTGGGTAGTGAGCATGAATGTGTGTGGGCTTCCCTTAACCCTGGCCTTGCCAGCTGCTTCATGATTCTGATGGCTTCTTGGTGGTTAAGCATCCAGGCCTTAATTACAGTTTGAAACCCAACAAATAACTATGATTTTGAATTCTGGTTAGTGTCAATAAAAATTGGTGGATTCTCTGCATTGTGACATGCTGAGTTACAGAGGGGTTGCCAATCATGGCTGAGCAGTCTGGAATACTAAGAAAGTGATGCATGCCTTCAGTTTTGTGTTATGCAAACATGACTGATTTTCCTGAAACCCAGAGTCCTAATTT
>JANHFJ010001904.1:26105-38593 GCA_032468195.1 Cerberus rynchops
TTATAAATAGCTCACAAGCCAAAAAAGTGGGCATCCCTGATCTAGATTCTCCTCTCCATTCTACAATATTGTTTCATCAAATCTGGTTTATTCTTGCATTTTCAATATGTAAAACTTTCCAAGATGGAACTTTGAAAGCTTTTTGCTTGATAACATAATCTTTTGGGGGGGGGGGGGGACGGGAGAAGGAAATTTATTTTTGTGTTATTTGATTAATGCTGTTGTACTTCTCTCTCCTACTTCAGAGTACTAGAAAGAATTGGAGCTAGAGCCCTGGTTGCTCATGTTAGGACATTTGCAGATTTCCTGGTCTATGAATTTTCTACCTCAGCTGGGGGGCAGCAGCTCAACAAATGCATTGAAATTCTGAATGACATGGTGTGGAAGTACAACATTGTGACATTGGATCGGTTGATACTATGTTTGGTAAGGAATGCTGAGAGAGAAGTTGCCCTTATCTGTTCAGATATTTATTGGATATCGTGATCACACTATTGTGTCAATTGCTTTCTAAGACTTTACAAAATTTCGTGAATCCCAAAAACGCTGCAAAAATGTCATTGATTTAAAATGGGAAAGGGGATCTTAATGTTAATCATGGAACAGTAGACATTCAGAGAAAAGCTGATAAGAACCAGTTAGGTCTAAGTAATAACAGCTTTGCTGTACAAACAGGCAGTTAAAAAATTTTGGTAACAGAGTCACAGAGGCTTCTGTAAATCTTGGTTTCTTCACCTCACTTCCTCAACTAGATATAAAAGGAGTTGGTGAATTGTAACATATATTTATACATGATCATGGAAGGACTGAAATTAGTTCAAGTATTAATGTCAGTGGATTATTATATCCTGTAGAGAAGGCTGTTTAATTCTTTTAATGATAATGGTATTGAATAATTTTATTTAATAATGGTATTGAAAAAATAATTTTACAATTCTTTTGAACCACTATAAAGTGCATTCTTGAGAAACCCTAGTTTTTCAGCTCAAAAAAAAACCCGTGGGAATTTTCATATTTAACTGGGTTTTGAATGCTTTTTTTTTTTTTACTTGAGTTATACTCCAAAGAAATTAGAAATATTCCTGAGGGTATTTTGTAACGCTGCCTTACAGTTCAACTTTGATTCATTTTTAAATTGTTATCATTACTTAAGGCAATGCGCAGCCATGAAGGCAACGAAGCCCAAGTGTGCTATTTCATTATTCAATTGCTCCTACTGAAACCCAATGACTTTCGAAACAGAGTGAGTGATTTTGTGAAGGAGAACTCTCCTGAGCATTGGCTACAGAATGACTGGCATACAAAGCATATGAGCTATCACAAGGTACTTCTGGTTTCTCTTCTTAATTGCCTTAAATAGCAGTGCTTGTACAAGAAACAAATTACATAACTGTGGCAGAAGATCATCTTGTTAGTGATGCAACACATTTGAAGTGATAACTAGGATTGATGTATTTTTTTTTTGTTGAGAGCTACTGATCATGGCTGGCTGGAAAATTCTGGGAGTTTAAGACCACAGGTCTTAAAAGTTGCCAGGGTTGGACACTTCTGATGAAGATGTTTTGAAAACTCAGATATTTTCCCATTAAAATATGTCTGTAAAGTATAAGAGGGAAATCTTATTCAAATGTGGGAAGAAAATAGAACATCAGTAATGAAAACTTATTAACCTAAGACAAATTAAACTAATGTAATTTTTTCCCCTCAGAAATACCCTGAAAAGCTGTATTTTGAAGGGTTAGCAGAGCAAGTCAATCCTCCTGTTCAAATCCAGCCACAGTATTTACCAATTTACTTCGGGAACGTTTGCCTCCGCTTCCTGCCAGTGTTTGACATTGTGATTCACAGATTTCTGGAACTTCTACCAGTATCCAAATCCTTGGAGACTCTTTTAGATCATTTAGGAGGCTTATACAAATTTCATGGTGAGTTCTAATGGAAGTTGTTTTATTGCTGTAGTATTACTGGATTGATGATAATAATAGTTTGTTTATCGATTGATAATAAATGTTCTAATTAAATTTTCTATTTATTTCATGATATATCCGAATCTGATATCAACTGTGGTGATTGTGCTTGTCTTAAAAATGCGGTAGAGAAGTAATTGCATTGTCAGACTTGCTACTGGAAAATTATTTCTAGAAAGAATGGACTCCGCAGGCAGACAGATACACTTGTAAAGAATAATTGGCTCTGGCTATATTAAGCAGTGGCAATGTAGCAGGTCTGAGAAGTAGGCCCTCATTAAAAATACTCAGGCATGTGAGCGCATGAGTTGAATAAATGGATTCAGGGAGATCTGTCCTTTCTATTCAAGAAAAAGAGAAGTGCTTGACTTCTGTTGAACACTGTACAAGTGTCAAATCACTTGAAGCTGCAGGAAACAGGTGATTATCTTTCAATAATACGTTTAAGGAGATACATGTGTCACATATTCTAATCGTAGTAGCATGAACATACTTGTCCCCCTCTCTTCTCTCTTTCTGATAACATTTAAAAAAATATATTAATTCTCTGTGGTTTAAAATATTCAGATTATGTGATCCAACAGCTTGAATTTTAGATCCGTGCAAATTGGATTAAGTTGACAGAATTTATTATGAAAGATATAAATGTTAAATAAATTTGTAATCCTTTAAGTTACAAGAATTTTGTCAAAGACTAAGTAAAAGACGCATAGCAAACAAATTAAATTGTCAATTTTGTTCAGTCTAAGAGCTAGAACTTTCACATAGTACACTTCTAACAGTATCACGTAGGTTGGAAGAAAGCAAACATATAATCTTAGTGGTTATTACAAAGTGACTATATGGAGCCTTGGATTGATTCTGCTCAGTATTGTTTAAGAAGTGTTTAAAATTGGAAATTATTTTACCAAATAGGTTGTCTAAACAAGTCTTTTCATCTCAGTACTCTTGTTTACCAGAATGTTATGACTGTGTCGCACAAATCAGTTACCAGAGTTTTAGTTCTACCAGAGAATCAATCCCTGCAACATCTCCAAACGATTTGCATGCTGTTTTGATTTGTGTGACTTCAATCTTCTAATGATCTGTAAATCACAAGAAAGAATTTTTGTAACCAATAGAGGAGAATGTTTGTAGCTCAGGGTTGAAATGAGGGGTCCTTGGTGCTCTCAGAGCATGCTTGTTTTTTTGCAGACGTTTCGTTACCTTAACTAGGTAATACCAACAATGCTAGAATTTTGTAAGCAACTCCACAAATCTTTTTCTGTGTTATTTTTGTTTGTGGGTGAAGAATAAATTTAGCTTTCAAATTGTCTTTTCCTCATGATGGAAGAATGTCTAGGCCAGGGGTGCCCAATATGTCGATCACGAAGGTCGTGTGGGTAGATCGTGTGAAGAAAGGAAGCCACAGCTACCTTGTTCATTTTAAAAACTTTTCTTGCCTTCTGCTGTGCTTTGGCAAGCGGGATTTCTCCTGGGCGAGCAGCTGAAAGGCAGGAAAACTTTTTAAAATGAACTGCATGAAAAAAAGAAGCCACCGCCCCAGCTTATGCTCATGGTGCTGTTGCAGGCAGGCCGAAGCAATGAATGTTGGCAACCCGCGCCTCTTTCATTCCCCTGCTGTGGCTCCCTGTTGCTTGCCCCACCCCTCGCCCTCCTCTCTCAGTCACTCCTCACCCAGCCTGAGAAGGTAAGGGCGGATGGTGGTGTGGAGACTCACTCCATATTCCAGAGCAGGAGCGAAGCTTGCTTCATCCCTTGCTGGGTCTCCAGGCACTTCTTCCGGCCTTTGTTGGTGCTGCACACACCTCGCTGGCTCAGGGAGATGTGCGACTTCCTCTCCACCCCAAGACACTGGCTCAACCTGGCTGTTTCTCTCCGCTGCTGCTATTGGAGCAGGTGGTGTATCTCCCCGAGTGAACAAGGTGCATCCAGCACAAACAAAGGCTGGAAGAAGCGCCTGTGAGACCCAGAGAGCGCCGGAGAATCAGAGTGTGTGTGTGTGTGTGTGTGTGTGTGTGAGAGAGAGAGAGAGAGAGAGAGAGAGAAAGAGACAGACAGAGATAGAGAAAGAGACAGAGAAACAGAAAGAGAAAGAGAAAGAAAAAGACAAATGAGAGAGAGTGAAAGAGTGAGAGAAACAGATAGATAGAAAGAAAGAGAAAGAATGAGAGAAACAGAGAAAGATGAAAGAGAGAGACGCAGAGAGAGAGAGAGATGAGAGAAGAAAGAGCAGGGCCGGGTGGGGGGCCCAAAGGGCTGGGCAGGGAAGTCATGTGTGCAACTTGACAATGCATGCTACACAGTATTTCGTTTTGACTTGGTCATTTTAGAAGTAACTCACAAGTATGGCCACCCCTGATCTAGGCCATACATGTATAAAGATGATAATAAATGAAAGTATATGAATCCCATATAATTGCTGAATGAGATTCCCTTATCTAGGGATGGCACTTCAATGTCCTTACTTCTTCTATAACTGGCAAACTATAGTAAATTATGCAAATCTGAAAGAAGGCAAAACAAGAATATAACGTGAGGAGTATCAGTGTGTATAATGTGAACAAAGTACAGATCATATTCTTGGTATATACATACAGTTCATGATAGTCCTGATTGTGAAAAGTGCAAACACAACTGTTTAGGATTTTATTTTTATTTTTTTTGGTAGATCGGCCAGTGACCTACCTCTACAACACCCTTCACTACTATGAGGGACATCTCCGAGAGCGAACCAACCTCAAACGGAAGCTTGTCCATGCCATCATTGGTTCCCTAAAAGACAACCGGCCATTAGGGTGGTGTTTAAGTGATACTTATCTTAAATGCGCTATGAATCCACGAGAAGATAACCCATGGGTCCCCGATGATATGTATTACTGCAAACTAATTGGGAGGCTGGTGGATAATATCCTTTCTAAAATAATGAATGTATATAAAATATTAGAATATAGAAGGTTGGTTGTTCTCATTAAACCAGCTGTGCTGTTACTTCTGTAGCATTCAGTTGTTAATGGTTCTCTGTCAGCAGCATTCAGATTATCACTGCAAAATGAGACCAATATATTGTACATGCAATTTCAATTTTTTGCCTTATGCACGCAATTATTAAAGGTGGTCAGAGCAGTTGAAAGGTGGTTTGCAAATGTGAATGAATATGCCTTCTTCAAGCATTAGGGCTTTAGAAAGCTTGTGGCTGCTTGAAAGGTTCTCACCAATTGTGTATGTGTGTGTGTGCTCACAGTCTTTTTACTTTGCTGGCTGAAGAGTTGTCTCGAGATGCCACAGCTTTCATACTTCAAGGAGGACTGCTTTGTGAAGCCCCTCCCGTTGAGTACTTGGCACCGCCCTGTGACAGAGAGCTGAGTGATGCTTCCATGAGCCAATATAAGACGTCAGTTGAGCCAATTAACAGCTGATTGGTCCATCCTTCCTCCCCAGCAGCTGATGATCCTGCCAGGAAGCAGCTGTTGGGTTTATGGTATCATGTTTCAATGCTTCTTTCCTATAAAATACAGTAGTTTATTAGCTTAACTGCAAACACCGATGGCTGGTAAATCCTCCAGTCCATTCCCAAACTGCGATTGGCGGTTCAATGAATTTCCTAATCCAGCTGCCCATGCCCTCCATGTGACCTGTGTGGAACTCATGGCATTGGCTGTTCCAGGGAAAGATGTAGGCAATGACCTTTTGAATGTTGTCTTGAAAAGGTATGTAGAACTGGGTTTTTTTTTAGAAATGATCCCCGTATTATACAGCTAGAACATAATTTTTTATCAGTTTAATATGATCAAAAGAGAAAAAGTTACTGAAATTTATTTAGTTGATTTGGTTCTAAAAAGTCAAGGTGGTCCTCGACTTACAACTATTTGTTTAATGATCATTCGAAGTTAACAACAGCACTGAAAAAAAGTACTCATACATCTGGATGCTTGGCAATTAGTTTGCATTGATGACAGCTGCAGTGTCCTAGAGCCATCTGGTACATCTTTTACGACCTTCTGACAAAGTCAATGGGGAAGCCAGATTCATTTTACAACCATGTTACTAACTAAACAACAGCAGTGATTCACTTAACAACTGGCAAGTAAAGTTGTAAATGGGGCCAACATCTGTCTCGTTTAGCCACAGAAGTTTGAGCTCAATTGTGGTCGTACATTGAGGACTATCTGTATACAAAGCTTTACTGTTCCGTGTGTCAGAATCCAGAGTACCAAAACAGTGATTTTTCTGTTATTTTCCTAACAGTCAGCCTCTGGTGCCCAGAGAAAATATCACTGCCTGGATGAATGCAATTGGGTTGGTTATCACTGCCTTGCCTGTAAGTTACCTGGGATTTAAAATTCCAATTAAAAGAAGAAAAAGGTAACCTAAAGTTAGGTGCAAAAGTTCCAATTCCTATACATGAGTAATAATTAGAAATTGGAACATGTTGGGGTTATTTATATGTTTTGCTTTGTTTTTTTTTACTTTTGACTGAAAGTTCATACAACCTTTTGAATGTGAAGAATTAAAGTCATCTTCTAGAGATTAGAAACGCAGAGCTACTTTCTGTGTCAAAGGTAGATTACATGGCCTCATTGTCTTTTGAGAGAAATAAATTCTTGCTTCCCCCCTTTTGAATCATGAATACATAATGATTGTATATTTGGGTCGTGGCAGCAGATACAAAGTAAGGATAGGATAAAGAAAAGGGGAGCATTTCTATCATATATTTTGAAATATGTGTGGTCACATGCACACTCACTCTATTAACAATTGTTAAGCATTAGACTGTATTTGAAGCACGCAGGATGCTTTCAGTCTTGTAAGGACAGCATCCCAAGAACTGTTGCTTGAAGATGTAATACAATTCTACCTGGCTGTACTATTTCCTACATCAGTAGTTGATACCCACTTGGTTCTTCCCACAGGATTCCACCCCTTTCTCTTGGTTTCATTGTATTACTAGAAAATTGTAATATTGAGCTAAAAGGGGCTGACAGCAAGGCCCCATATAGTATGTGGGAATGATATCTCCCCCGTCATGATAGCTTGAAACCACATCTTGAGGGTTCTGTTTGAGGTTATACACATGCTAGCTAAAAGCTCTCTAATCTTTGTTGTGGGTATGGTTTTTGTTTTCCAAGGAACCCTACTGGATTGTCCTTCATGAACGGATTGTGGGTGTTATCAACAGTCCTAGTTTGACTTCAGAGACTGAATGGGTTGGGTATCCATTCCAGCTGTTTGACTTCACGGCTTGTCACCAGTCCTACTCTGAGATGTGCTGTAGCTACACATTAGCTTTGGCACATGCGGTCTGGCACCATTCAAGCATTGGCCAGCTTTCCCTCATTCCAAAGTAGGTATCAGTGCAATTGATGAATATCATCTTTGGTAGTTTATATGTGCTGTAGATCAGGGGTCTCCAGCTTTGGCAACTTTAAGACTGGCTGATGAATTCTGGGAGTTGAAGTCCACAAGTCTTAAAGTTGCTAAGGTTGGAGATCCCTGCTGTAGATAGATCACATATTCATAGCAATCTCCTATTAAACGCCACTTATAGTCACATTTTAATTATTTGTATCCTATTGCTATCAGTAATAATTGAGTCTTGATAGAATTTAGGTCCTTTCAAAATATATAATCTTAACTATTTTCAGTTACTTTCATTTTTGAGGATTTAATTTATTATATCTTATGATATATTACAGATTTCTCACTGAAGTGTTGATTCCAATAGTTAAGACTGAATTCCAGCTCCTTTATGTCTATCATCTTGTTGGGCCATTTCTACAGCGGTTCCAGCAAGAGAGAACAAGATGCATGCTTGAGGTAGGTTGATAACACACACTGCTGCAATGTTTAGAATTTGCAAAAGAATGGGTCAGAAATTTTCTGAATTGGGCAAAAGTCCCTTTTCTAAAGGGAAGTTTGGGGCAAAAGTACGAGATTGTTTTTATAAACTTCCAATTGACTTAGCGAAGAAGTATTTGTATTCTTTCACTGGCATTTCTGCACAGTTGTTTTTTTCTGTGCATCTGCTCTTTAATAAAATTAAACACTGATTTCTTAGCACATTTCTACTATGAAATTAAGAGCAGTCCATATTACTTCAGTAAACTTAGGATATCTTAGGGGGTCTCCTTTCTTTTTGTTATCATGTATTGCTGATTTTTTGACTTCGTATTGCAAGAGGTCTACCCATTTCTCCTGGAATTGGCAGAGAAGCCCAAAGACAGTTTACATCAAAACAATAAAAAAGCAAAAACAAAAACAGAACCTTTGGTTTCAGCATTCATTATCTCGTTTCTTCAAACATAACAAAAAAAATTAAAAATAAATTCTCAGGGACATTCTGGGTGTCAAAAAATTCATTACACTTCAGCATAGATAGCTAAACATAGCTGATTTCAAGCTCTCTGAAAGCAGGGAGGAATTTTTGTGTGGGTTTTTACCTCAGCATTCAATAGCTAGCACAAAATGCTTGCTTAGTTATTTTTTACCATGTTCATAATAAAGCATTTTCACCTAAATACTCTGTAGATATGCATTGCTATAAAGAGATTTCCAAGACCAAAAACCAAACATGTTTTTGCTGCAGGTTTTTTTTTAATCATCCAGCCATTTTGATAATAACTTTCTAATACAGAATGTTGATATTTTATGAAATTATTACATTAGTACAATTGATAACTTACTTCTGAAAACCCACTATCCAGTTTAATAGCCTATGCCATGTTTTCTTTTAAAGTTCTATGGATTTACAGTAATATGATCTTATAGCTAATATTATGAATACGGTATGTGACAAAATATGGCCTATCTTAATCCAAAAATATTATCTAACAGTAGTTATGCAATACACTTTACCTAAAACATTTAGTTATGTATGCACTCTTATGAAAATCCATCTTATAATTGATACTTTACATATTAATAATATTTTGCATATAGAAGTCATTATGTTTTTTCTCTTCATTGATTACTTTATCATTTTTTTTCCTTTTACTCCCTTACTTGGGGTATAAATGTTTTATTATTATTTTTATTGCTGTCAATTTCTTAAAAGTTTTATAGAAAGGAAAAGAAAATAATATAATCATAATATAAATGTTAACTTTATAATATGAATTCCGTTGGACTTTAAAAATAAATCAAATTTGAACTGACCCAACATGGGGGGGGGGGAAATATTACGAGTTTTCAGTACAGTTTGTGTTTGTATCTGGCAATAGATTGGAGTAGCTTTTTATGAAATGCTTCTGGAAGTGGATCAATGCAACATGCATCTCAGCTATATGGATCCCATCTGTGATTTTCTGTACCATGTGAAGTATATGTTTACTGGAGACAGTGTGAAGGATCAAGTAAGTGAATAGTAATTTTGACAAGAAATGGCACTTTGGAATAGAATTGAAGTTTGATTACGGTAGCTTTCCAATCGGAGGTCAACAAATGAAAATTCCACAAGAGAAGGCCTGCCCTGGAAATAAGAAGATTTTTCCTCTCTTCAGATTTTATACAGAAGAAAATATTAGACACTTTGAATGAAGTGTGAAGCTTTTAACACTTTTTAATGTAATTTTCTTAGTTAGGTTTTTTTTTTAAATATCCTGCCTCTTTAATGTCAGTAGGTCACTTTAATTAGAATTAGTATTAATGACTTTTGGAAGACTCCTTGCTATCATCTCCACTATATTGGCTTTTAAAATGCTTCAGACTAAAAACCAGCTTAAATTGGAAATGAGATAAGGCTGCTAGCTGTTTGAGAACTGAGGTCAGAAATAAACGTCTTTAGGGAATAAATGCACAATGGCGATTTTGGAAGTGGGGTGGATGTTTGCATTTTATAATTTGTTAGACATTCTTAACCTTTGTTTCTCTGCCCCCATTTTAAATATAGAATTGTAGCCCTTAGATTTGATATTTGGTTATTATTGCCATCCTGATGCCTTAAAGATCTAATAAATACTTAAAACCCTTATCCTTCAAGGACAAGCAGGACAAAAACCAAGCGAATGCTAATAACTTTATTGTTTATAGTGCCATTTCTTTCACCTTTTTTCTTTTTGTTAAAGGTTGAGAAAATTATTTGCAATTTAAGGCCAGCTTTGAAACTTCGTCTGCGTTTCATACACATCAGCAAAATGGAGGCAGCTTCTGTTCCTCAACAGTCGATCAGCAACATTTCTCCAGTTCCTCAGCCCAATCAGGTCCCAGTAAATGTTGCTTTGCCAGTGTCACAATAGAATAAAGGATGGAGCTTTGGGGACTTTTAATTTTGCCCAGGATGAAACACCGCTCAATAATGCCTGCAGAATAATTCCTATTATATCCTTCCTGATGATATATTTGCTGCTTTTTTCCTGCTCAGAAGGGACTATTAAGGATTATGGAAAGAGCAAATTGTTTCAATAATAGTTCTACCCATTTTTGCATATTTTTCTTATTCATCAGTGAATCACCATTTAATTATTTTTAATCATTAAAAAGGGGGGCATTGGTTTTACAGCCACTTTTGGAAAAAGTCATGACAGCCAAAAAACAAAGGCTGAAATTCTCAATGTGATTTGATAGAGAATGTAGTTAACCAAAAATGAAGAATTGTGAAACAAGAATTTGTGATTGTTGGTTGTGCATTCACCAGCAATGGTACAGAAGTAAGAAAGATAATAAAAATATTAATTCAAACTGTAAGTAATATATTCAGTTCATTCAGCAGGCTACTGACTTATGAATTGTAATTATGTTTAAAATCTGTATATTTCTGCAAGTTGTGGGTACTTACTTAAATTTCCAGTGTTTGTATTTAGTATACTTTATTTTGGCTTTGTATTTATATTTTTTGGTTGAATTTTCGATTCTCCTGAGGTCCTAATCTAGGGGCGCATTTTATAGGGAAAGTTATGATTTGACAGCTGTTATTTGTAACATATTGCCAGTGTTGGATAGAATTTGAAAAAAATATATAATAAATAATTTTTACAACCGATTAAGTATTTTCATTAGAATTATTTAATATCAGCGCTGCTTACCCAATTTCTCAAATGCTGCAGAATTGCATTTTCCCAAACTAGTAACTAGAATACACAAATTCAGAAGGTTCTATTTTTTTCCTAAAATCTCATCTTCCAATGGAACATAAGGGAAGGATATTTTTCTCCACAGCACTTTGACATTTATCTAAATGTATGTAATAGAAAAATCCCTTTAAGTTTATATTGTATTTTATGCTGTATTTTTAGAGTAAATGCTAAACAGTTTGACCTCAAACCCCATCTGTAGTACAGCGAAGAATAACAAGTTTAATTATCCACTTATTTAGCTGTACTAAAAATGAATTGATTTAGTCCCCGTATTGGGACACAGCAACAGCCAACATAGAACCTTCTGTGTGAAGCTTCAAAGCATGTCAATTACTACAGCTGAGCTTCTGGTTGTGGTGTTCACTTCTTTTAGTGCTTTGCCACAAGCTGGGTTGCTCTACATTACATATCCAGAGCTCAGAGTAACCTTGTGATAATAAAGGCCAATTTCATTCTGATTCTAACAGGGTTAATCAAACAGCATTCAGAACTGGTTGACACATGCCAGACATATTTAATTTGGATTTCTGCACTGAGGGGGATTGGAACTGGTGGCCAAAATGGCTCCTTCCAACTTGTGATTCTGAGACACATGAAATCTTGGGGTCACGAGGAATGTGGCTTCGGTACTAATAGATGGGCTAAATTAGCATCCCCTTTTATTCTCTTCAAGAAAAGTTTCTGAACTTCTCTCTCAGTTATCTTCATTTATTCTTGTGCTTTGTTCCTTTGCAATGAAACTTTCCTTGATGCTTACAAAAATAAATATTCAAGTACACATGCACTGTAGGTAAAATAATGCATACGTCATATTCGAAAGCAGTTATTCTACTTGTTTTACAAAGTCCCTCTGCGACAGTCATTCCTCCAGGGGCATAAGTGCCCATAGCTGGAGTCTGCAGAGGCTCCAAGCCATCAACGTCAAAGCGGAACTGGATTGGTCTCTCCTTCCTGAAGATGGAAGCAGGTCTTTTGTTTAAAACCTGTGACTTCTTTGAAGGACTTTAAAACACTAACATGGAATTTTTCTTCCTTTGCGCAATCCAGCACTAGAAGTTTTGTGGGTGATTTTTCGTATTCATCCCAAATCCTGCTTAATTCCCAATTCCCCCTTTAAATGAGGGGGAAGCAGGGGGACCTGTTTCCCCCTCATTTAAAAACTTAGCATGCACTTAGTACCTGGCCCATCAATATGCAAACGTTTCTGCCATCATTTTCCCAATTCCAAGTTTATCTACCTGTGACACAAAACAGCATTTCATTCCAGGAGAAGTCGCAAGATTAGGAAAAAGAAAAATATGAAATACAGGCATGGATGACTTTTTTTCACCTGCATCTCAAACTAATATTAAGACTAAGATCGCCCAGTTGCAGCCCTTTCTGGATCGGGATGCTCTTCGCACAGTCACTTCTGCCCTTGTGACCTCCCGTCTGGATTACGCCAATGCTC
>JANHFJ010001904.1:78790-92424 GCA_032468195.1 Cerberus rynchops
GGTAAGTAGGGAAGCTTCACCCCCCATCCCCACCCTAGCTTATTTTTTACTTGTGTGTCTCACCCCACGCTCTGCACCCCGGGGTGGGCAGGATCTTAATTAGGGTTAACTTTGTAAGTGGGGCTTAATTTGATTGATAGCACTCAAAAAGGTCATAGGGCTTCTTTTCAAGGTGGGCTGTCTTTTTGCAGAAACGGTATTATTATCTAATTTCTTTTCCTCCCATCTCATAGTTCAAAGCGACTCTGAGGGGCTTACAGTAAGATAAAATATATATTTATACAAACAATATACACATATTCAAACAATGATGAATATGACAACTGATTAAAAATTACATTAATTCAAAAATACATTAATTAAAATTTTATGGGTAGTCTGTCATCTTGCCCCTCACCATTCTTCAGGTATTATTCTATAATAGTAATACAGGAATTATGTGCTCCTTGAGCCTTGATGAAGAAAAAAATGGTTGCCAGATCAAACAGCTGCAGTCCATTAAGGCAGTCCCTCTTTCTGAAGAATTTCACATAGCATAGTCTACATTCATATAGTATAGCATGGAATCAAGTGGATCAATTTCCATTTTTAGAAAATATCAGAAAGGCATGGGGGGGAAAACTGTTTGTTCTGTCTGCTAGAAGCTGATGTGAGTCTGTTGGAATTTCTGGTTTGTAACTGAGGAAGGGCATTTTCAACTGAGGTAGGTGTGGCCCAGGCCTGGGACGTGACATGCTAAGGAAGAAATGATGGAAAACAGGCAACACCATACAAACTTCCTGACATCTCTTTTGGACCTGCTTAGAGCACAAGAGATTATTATCATCATTGCCTGCTTCTCCATCCAAATAGCTTGTTTGGCTACTAGGGATAGGAAAGAACTCCAGGCACAGTTATAAGGGTTGACATATGCTAGCTCTGCCAAAGTCAGCTGAACAATGAAGACTTTTAGATTCACTCATCCCTGTCCTTGTATTTCCAGACTGCTATGCTGCAAGAAGCTTCTCCTTGCCTAAACATCATATACCCAGGTGAAGCACACACATATACACACTATCAAGTTGGGAGTGAGGCCTTGCTTACCTCTCTCTCAGGCTGCCCAGTTCACACTTTGAGCAAGGCCATTCAGGCTCTACCAACTGACAATAATTACATTCACTCGTTATCCCGGATCCTTTATTATTTCTTTCCAGTTCATAATGGGGTGGTCAATGTTGACCTTTCCCAGGTCACAGGTGATCATTACTGTGAAAATAGGGGGTGCAGTTTCCCACCATTTAGACGGCAGGAATCGCATGAACTTTTTAATGCGAACTGAATAATACGGCTTTTTAAACATGGCGTTCTATCACCCTGGTTCCCCACAAACAAAAGGAAGAAATAGTCCAAATCCTATTAGAACAGAACAGAACAGCAGACTGGGAAGGGATCTTGGGAGATCTTCTAGTCTAACCCCCTGCTTAGGCAGGAAACCCTATACCATTTCAGACAAACGGTTGTCCAGTCTCTTATTATTATTGCCTTATTCACTGCAACCCTTCAGTTCCCCTGGTCACCAGAGGATAGTCCATTCCTGAGCTAGAAGAACACAGTTATATTCTGTGGGCCGGCCTGCCCGAAATCTTTGTCCTTCTGTAGGTCACATACAACTGACATCTGCACCTGCATCATATGAATAGCTCTTTTGTAAATCTAACAACGGACTAGTTGATTTCTCTGTTTCCTGCTTGCCAAGGCATTTGTAGGGTGAAACAAGCTTGGCTTAACAACTAGATCTTACTTCATGAAGATGGTCATCTATAATGCCTGTTAAGTAGTTGCGCTTAGTATAGGTTCTTTAAGAATTACTGCTATATTTACCTGAAAAAGTAACTTAGGAAGAATAATGTACTTCTTCAATGGGAAAGATATCTTAGATAAAACATGGTAATGTAGGCAAGCAAGCATTTAAAAATGAATTAATTCATGTGCACTATTTGAGGCACCCTGACTCCTAAGGACTTTGGATGGCAAGCTTTTATTGTCCATCTGCCTTGGTGGGCATGCCATCTTAATGTCGGGGACATCTTCTTTCTCAAGTATTTGCTTTTTTCTTTTGAGCTAGCTTTGGAAAATTCTTGGTGCAGTTTTGATATTATAAAGATCCAGCGTACGTATCTGAAAAAACTGTTCTCCATGCTTCACCTTAATTTGTGCAGCTATGACTTAAATCCTTTATAACTTATCAATTCACTCACCATTGACGTTCAAAACATCTGCACAACTTGCCCTCCAAAGTATCTTTCTATACTTAGATGCAGCAAAATTCTGTTAAGAATACAGAAAGGTCTAGGAAGAATTTCCCGGGGATCACACATTGTGCTGCCCCGCTCCAGAGGGCATTATGAAATGTAATGCAGTTAATCAATAGGCTAACAAACCAAAACGTTAACTGATTAAAATTATGGTAAGCGAATATCGATTGGTAGAATTGTGGCTTTTAAAGCATACCTGATTAAATCCCTTTTTATTTATTTGCTTAGCTATGTTGACAGGGATTGAGTTGAAGGGGAAGAAAGAACGGATTAAATATAGTTGTTTTTTTTCCTTTTGAAAAAGAAATAGGGAACTTTTGAAGTTTCTGCAATCCGTGATCTAAGTCTTTGCATTTATGCCTGTTTAACCAACAAATATTTTAATGCTGCGCAGTCTTGACAGTGGAATTAATTATGCCAAGCTAATGCATGTGCAGTGTACATGTATTTCTCCTGACTGTAGAACAGAAGTCTCCTGGGTATGATTCTTGTAATAACAACAGCATATTAGTAGGCTGTATCACAGCCTTGCTTGTTTTCTTTTCATAAAGAGAAGGCCTCCATAATCTTGCCCCAAAGGCAAGCTTTAATTTAAAAACAGGATTTAATTTTAAACCACAGAACCTATTTTAAATGTCAGCGCTCAGATTTAAAACATGCCAAATGTATTGATGCATTATTCTTGACATCTTAAACACAGGACCCAGAGTTTACAAGGCCTGCCTACCTTATTTCTTCAAACGGCCTATTCTATGGGGATAATATAGAATGCAAAACTGAATGCCTGTAGCCTTTATGTCAAAGAACTGGCATGAGCGGCAGCTAGATTTCAACAAATTATAATTTCCAGAAATAAATATGCTTTGGTAATCCAAGCTCTAAAGAGTGCTATGGGTGACAGTATAAGGTAGTGTGAATTTCTGTGATAATCTGTTTATATGCATACTTAAGTTATAGCTTCTGAGCATGTGACTATAAACTGATAGCCTATAGTACTGTCAAATGTTGTTGTGTTTTTCTATAATGTAAGTTATTTTAAAAAAGATTGGATAATACTTTTAGAAAACAGATGTATCTTGTCTTGAAATTCTGGATGCCCAGCACATCTGGTATGCAATTAATTGGGGATTGCTAGTTGAAGGCTACAGGACACTTAGAGCCTGGTGCAATGATGGCGAACCATTTGGGCTCAGCATGTCAAAAATTCAGAAAATGCCTAACTTGATTCTGCTGGCATGTCTCTCTCTCTCACACACACACACACACATGCACACACACACGTAAAAACACACACACACACAAAATTATATATAATCTCAATCTCACATGGGAAAAGACCTGAAGACACCTAGACCTGCATATACTCACACACACACACAGAGTATATGATTGTAGAGTCAATGCAGTGGTGAAATTCAGCTGGATTGCACTACATCACTCGAATCGGTAGTGATTTGAAATTGATCCCACCCACCCTTATCTTTCCTTATACGAGCTTCAATTTTTTTTACTTACCTTAATCAGCTGTTTGGAGCATCTACGGATCATGTTCCTGATGATCCCCGCTGTCTCTGGAGCCTGTAAGTGGTTTAAAGAGCTGCACTGCAGCATTTTTGGCGCACATGTGCGCACCCCAAACCGGTAGCAAAACCGGTCAGATTCCACCCCTGAGTCAATGGGTCAAGAGGAAAGCATAAAATGTCGTGGCTAGATGGAGTTGACAATACCCTCAAAAAGTGAGACATATGAAGTATATGAAATAGCAGCATATACTGTACTTGTGAAAAAGAGTTTGGTTTGCTAGAACATATGGAGAAGTTAGTGAATGTTCTTGGTGTAAACTAGATTTTGTTTCATTTCTTTTTCTCATCTCTTGCATTTAATATTGTTGCTCACTGCTTCTCATTCTTTGTTTCCCCCTACTTTCCATAATGTTGATTACAATACTTGCAAAGGAATAGCATGTTGGGGATATATAGGTCAAATATTAACTTGAGCAATTTCAACAATATCTCAAGAGATCAGAAACTGCAGGCAGAAATGCATTTAATTATGCCTTTCAAGCATTCATATGTGAATTGAATTGGAAAATAAAAATAGCAACCTTTGATATATAACTTTAGACTGCAAACAAACAAATTACATTAGAACACCCTTTTCACTAATGATTTGAGTGCGGGGGTAGGTGGGTAGATAGATATATTCAGAGGTTTTTTTAAAGTCTTCTATATCCAGTTTGACATAGGAAAAAATAATGGATCAATCATTTGAGCAAGTTAATATAATCGCATATATACTGCATGGAATAAAATTATAGCTGAATGTCCTGATTAAAAAGCTTTATGTGTAATATTAGATTCATTTTTCCAAGGGTTTTAATTTTTTGATTTTAGCTTAATTTTTACAGAGAGGAACAATTTGTAATTATGATTTTCAAGTATTAACATTACATACATAATATGTATCAATATGCTCTCTAAATATTCAGAATGTTGGCAAAGATAAGTGATAGTAGCTATATTTAATCAAAGCACTAATGGAAGATATGGAAAAAATGTATAAGAGGAACATTTGAGTTCATTATTCCTGTAATAGTCTGCTTTCTTCATTGCACATATTTTTTAGTAATGTTTTATTTTATTTTTTCTAAATCCTCAATAGGCTTGTAATTATTGTTTGGATGTGAAAGTACATTTTAGCCTCTACAGAATCAGTTTCCCTGTAGTACAAATGTTCTCATTAGGAAGACATTAACATGGGAAGAATATAAATGAGATTTGTGTTTTTTTTATATTTTGATCAAAAGAATAGTGGAGCCAAACCACTGTACTATTAGGTCTTTCACAGAAATTAGATGACCAAATGGCTTTTTTAGCGAGCTGTATTATAAACATTGACACTTCATTAAACATTCATGTTTGAATGACACAGTGCCTTTTAGAAATCAAAGGACAATTTGATGGAAAGATTCATCTCTATATGACAACAAGCCTTTACATTTTTCTCATGTTACAAACGCAACTCTAATTCAACCTGAAGCTCTTATTCTTAATCCAATATCTGTATGGATCTACTCAAGCATACCAGAACACAGGTAAAAACCAAATATTACAGTAATTAGGTTCTTTGACCAGTTTGGCCTTGTTACTTGTTACGATAGCAATGTACTCAGCATAGGCTCTTATAGTAGAATTGGCCCAGAATCAGCTTTATCAAACAGGATTTATATAAGAATAACACTATCATGCATGGGGAAACCCAATGTGCCAACAAAAGCAGAATACAGAATAAAGTGTGCTTGCTTTAATATTACAGGCACGCTCAATGCTGGATTGAACAATTTGAGGAAATGATTTAGGCCTAGCAATTAAGAATGCTTCCAGACTAGGTTTTTTTCTTTCTTTTAATAAAGCCTATTTATCTCCTTCACAAAATGTTATGGCAAGTGGAATCCAGCACTGCCAATATGAAAGCAGACAATATTCTTGATTAGGAAAAGAAGCCAAGCCAGGATCACGGAACAATATATTCTGATTGACAACACAAGACCTTCCCCCTCACCCCATCTGATAGCACCTCCACCCACCACTGAGGCTTCCAAGAATAAAGCTGCTTTTCTGATTAAATGCCTGGTGCTTAGTTGGCGCAATTTCCCTTCAGTTGAAAGAGGTTGCCCATTTTCTTCTGAGAGGATTACAGGTAGTCCTTGGCTTACGACAGTTTCATTTAGTGACTGTTCGAAGTTACATCACTAAAAAGTGACTTGTGACCGTTTTCCACACTTACGACTGTTTGCAGCATCCCTGTGGTGACGTGATCAAATCAAAATTCGTAAGCTTGGAAACTGACTTATATTTATGACGGTTGCAATGTCCCAGGGTCATAGGATTACCTTTGGAGACCTTCTGATAAGCAAAGTCAATGGGAAAGCTAGATTCATACTGAATAAGAACTGCAGCGATTCATGATTAATAGCTGTGGCAAGAAAGGTCTTAAAACAGGACAAAATTCACCTAATGAATGTCTCCCTCAGTTGCATGAATTTTATGGTCGCTAGGACTGCCTGTATTCAACTGGGTCGCACCATCACATATAGAATGTTGCAGACAAACATCCCATGAAGGAAATATTATTTGTTGTACGCCCTGTTTTGTTTTGTTTTGTACTGGCATGCAAATCAAATCACATCAAATCTTGATTATTGTCAAAGGCCGGCATAATTCCTGGCATGCACCAAAAGCAGCATGCCAGGAATGTATTCTTCGATCTTCCTGCCTAGCAGGCTGTCCCGAATACAGTTCAAATGGAAAAGATGGCTTGGCTTCTTTTCTCTCAGGACAAAGCAGGGACAGCAAAGAAGGATTTTGGAAGGGGGAGAAGTATGTGCACCATACGCAGATGGTGTTACGGAAAGCCTTTCAGTGGCACTTAGATGGCAGATCAATGGAAAGTTGCTTGTATATATTCTCATGGATTCTGCTATGTGGTGATTAAGTGGAGTAACTCAAATTGTCTGGGAAATAAAACAGACTGACAGTGAAATGAGATAGTTGGCATTTGTTCTGGTGAGTTTTGTGTTCTCAAGCCTGTGAAACAAAAGGATTTATTATATGTGTATTTACATTTTGGTTTGGTTGTCACTTTTGGCATCAAGGTAAGACACACACACTTTTATTCTGGTAATCAAAGCTTATTTGCCCAGGCATTTTACCCTTGGGATCATGTCAAGTGAGTGTAGTAAAGATCCTGCTTCTTTCTAATGCCAGGTCAAGCAGGGGTTTTTTTCTTCTTCTCTAACCTATTTAAAATCTCGGCTTTGGAAACAGGGAAGACATCACACTTACAAAATATATTTGACATTGCAGAAAGTAATTAGACGAAAAAGTCACTTTTCTTTCGAAATGTATAAGCTTATCCTTTCTTACAAACATTGATTCTTATTAGTTCCTGTGTATCTCACAAGACTCTGCGATATTGCAGCTGAGACACATCTTCATAAACATGGTAAATAATTACCTATCATTGATTTTAATTTTCCCCCTATTAACTACGTACCCAGGTGAAGCTTATCTTCCTAAACTTCCCTGATGCAGGTAGTCCTCGACTTACAACAGTTCATTTAGTCACCGTTCAAAGTTACAACAGTCTCTGAAAAAAGGGACTTATGACCATTTTTCACACATTGCAGCATCCCTGTAGTCGTGTGATCAAAATTCAGATGCTTGGCAACCAGTTCTTATTTATGATAGTTGCAGTTTCCTGGGATCATGCGACAACCTTTTGCAACATTCTGTCAAGGTGGGGAAGCCAGATGCACTTAACAACTGTGTTACTAAATTGAGAACTGCAGTGATTCACTTAACAATTGTGGCAAGAAAAGTTGTCACATGGAGCAAAACTCACTTAACAAATGTTTCACTTAGCAGCTGAAATTTCAGGCTCTCTTGTGGTCGTAAGTCGAGGACTACCTGTAATGCTGAAATCCTATCTGCATCAGGATGTGTAACTATGCACAACACTCTTTTTTTTTTTTCCTTTTTCTCTTTCTGTGGTCAATCTGCATGACTGATTAGATATCTCTCTCTGGTCTTACTCTCTCAGAGGTTTATATGAAGCCGTAAAGGTAGAGTTCTTTAAAGAACATTCAAGCCATGGTATATCTGGATTCAGTTTCTGGATTATTGATTTCTTGGAGATGTAGATGTCGACACTGAACCTCACATCTACTACTGCAAAGACAGACTTAAATTACTTAAATTAACTTAAGTATGAAATGTTCCTCTATGAATTGACTTGGAAGAAGCAACGACGAGTATCCAGCAAACTGAATTTAAAGACAGAATAAGAGCAAGAGAATTAATGCCATTAAGGCATTTGAAGAGATCAACTTCCTTCTTTCATCATTTGCCTGCAGAGGTAGAAGACAAAGACCTAGCAAACCACACACTGTTTATGTATCTACTGGAAGCACAAACCTGCATTCAGAAAATGCACTTTGTATAAACATTAATATGATGTGTCTTTCCCCCCCTCACACACACTTTTAGCCCTTTTCAAATTTCAGAAATTATATTCACAAAAGCTATTGAATTTTTCCCATTTTTAAAATTAGTATACTTGTAACAAGTGATAAAATAAATGACCTGCTGCAATTGTACAATAAATATTAAAACAATTTAAACCATCTTGTTTTGCATGTAAACAATAGCAAAAATTGTATGTCAGAACCTGTACATAAGATTTAAAATTCTGATGTGTTAAAAAATAAGCAGTTCAAAACCAAAATATCACCATAAATAGATAAAAGACAGGAGGATAGTACAAAATGTTCCTTTAAGTGGTACAATTTAAAGCCACCTAACAGAACCTTGTTATAAAGTTTATAGCCATAGAAATAATCCACTGTATTATCTATTACAGAATAAACATGAGCTAAAAGATGATATGGTCTGGTCAATATGGTAAATGGTGAATAAGGGGAAAAAAAGGAAATGAGATGATATAATTCATATGTGAAGCAGTGCATGCAATTCCACTACAAACAGTACCTGTCTGTAACTCAGTTTTTGGTTTGTACTAAATGATACACTCTAAGCAATGAAAGTTTGCATCTAAGTTTTGTACTCCGACTTTCCCCATGCCAGTAATAAAATGCATAGGATGAGATTAGTCATATCACAAATCATGACTTCTCTCAATCAATACTACAGCATTATACCGTATTTTCATGTAATGATAAATCTTGGTAACTAATTGTACCAAGTCCTTTATGTACCTACTTACAGTACAATAGACTTGGCTACTTCTGACTCAGTCAGATTTCCTCATTCCTCACCAAATAGGATGGATCTTTAAAAAGAATCCTTATATATTATATAATCTACTCATTTCCCCGAAAATAAGACGGGGTCTTATGTTTTGTTCCAAAAGATGCATTAGGACTTATTTTGGGGAAAATATGGTACTAAATGCACCCATCTGGCTGATGATCTTAACTGGGGCTTATTTTGGAGGTAGGACTTATATTAAAAGCATCCTAAAAATCATGCTAGGGCTTATTTTCCAGCTGGGTCTTATTTTGGGGGAAACACAGTATTTTTCCTTATCACTTTCAACTATTTGGATACAGGTACATCTCTTACTCTAAAAAAGAAGCAATACAAACCAGATATGTAAGTAATCTTCGTTAAAAATGAATCTGTATAATTTGCAGTTAAAAATTAAGACACTAAAGAAGTAGGATCAGCGACATTTTCCGAGATGCTGTCAACTAAGCTGTCCTTGTTCAAGCAGTTCCTTGTATATTTTCATCCGAATTGATGGTCTGGATAAAAGTTCTCTTATCTGATTCACTTTGGCCAACAGGGGCAACAATTCTCTATGCAAAGCTTCCTTTACTAGAGCTTTTTCAGGGCTCTTCCCTAAAGGAAAAAGAATAACAACACATGTTTGCATACAATTAATAGTGATTAAAATGTTATGGAACAAATTGCCAAAAATATACGCCATTGTGCGGAAAGTTCATAATTTTGCTTGAATACGTTTTTTTTTTTACTGTGAAGGATAATCAGAGAAAAATACAATTTATATGTGAAAATTGTACTTAAAAATGAAGCATGATATGAGATTCAACATCCAGTTACATTCTATTGGGTAATAGTAATCGTGGTTCATATTAAGATTTCAGTACTGACTGCTGTTCGATACAATAGATTGCCTTCTTCTCCAACAAAACACTTTATTTAGTTCTGCTGAACAAAATTCAAGGAACTGTTTCTTTGGGCATTCGTTTTGTTTCCAGGTGGCACAGAAAGAAAGCAAAGGAGAAATAACTCTGCAGTCAACAACACAAGAAAGATGGCACTTTGGGGGATCACATCTCTGTCCTTCTTGTCCTTTCCTCTCTCTGTCTTATCTTCTTTCCCAGAGTTCAGTAGTTTTTTTTTTTAAATAATTGTTTTCAGTAGCATTGGCATCTGTCACTTGTAAAGCTCTGTGTTCTCCATTCAGAAAGGATATCTGATAGCAAACCATAACCATCATGCCAGCGAGGACAACTCTGAAGAGTAGGGAGCAGAGACAAGGATGTTGGTGCTACAGCCCTGCCTTTCTGGCCTCCAAAACAGTCACTTTTTACTAATGTCATTCTCGCTTTCTTTGCTATTTCCAATGGCCACCTCCTCAGTTTTCACTGGGGTCCCACAATCATTTTGTATGTTTTTGTTTTGAGTTTCTTCTAGATACTGCTGTACCGCCTTGAGGACTGCAGTCTCCACCAGCTTTTTGCTGAGGCTCAGCAATTCTGCATCATCTGGCTCTGCCCCCTTTTTGTCACCTGTACACCACAACAGACAAAAATGAGTAAAACTAAGCAGGGAAAACTGCATGCAAATACACACTTCTGGGGAAAAGCTCCTCAGCACACGGGGATACACATTCATCAGGGTTTTCTTGCTTTCTTCAGTTCCAAAACCCCTGCAAACCTTTCAGAATGAAACAAAAGAGGAGCCCCTGGGGCTTCCTGAGCCTGGTTGTTTTATTGCAGGCGTTTCATCACCCAAACTCAGTGCTACTAAGGAGTGGGATGGGCTTTCAGTTTATATTCCACCCCTTTTGTTAAAAAAGAGAGAGAGAGAATCTGTAGCCTGCGCAATAAAGAAGATGACCTTGCCAGAGATACTATAGGCCAGATCTGTTCCTAAAGCAACAAGGGCAAAAACACAGCTTAAGTCTAAAACAAGAAGGTATGGCCAAAAACTCAGAATGATATCTGCCTAATTTACATGAATATGGTGGGAGTAAAGAACGGTCAGATTTGCAAGGTTCTGCTACTATAGCCAATAATAATAATAAATGTTGCAGTTTGAGCCTTCTTGTAGAGTTGATTTCTTGGTTTGGTCTACATAGTGAGGCTGAACTTAATTCTTCCTTAGTTCTTTGCCTGAATCTTAAAGCAGCCTGCCTTATTTCTCTGTCTCCTTCCATGGATTCCATTTACCACTTTTGCCCCAAAGAAAATTCCTATTCCAACAATTACCCAAAGTCTCAGCTTATACTTTGAAAATCATCTTATTACAGGAATTTGAAATATAAATCTGACCTGATTAGCTGACCTGATGAACTCGTAGTATTCTTGGTTCTTTAAGGTTAGTACAAATATATAGTAGGTCAATCTGAAACTGCTTTGGGAGGAACTGGGAAATGGAAATACTGCCAATGTGGATGTGCTTTTTTCTTTTTAAATGAAAATATAATATGCCCTAGCTGCTTAATCATATGCTTTCCTACCAAAGCGCAATTTATAAATACAACTCTATTGAATGCAGTCAATTTATATTTTGCTATGAAACTAGTACTATTGTTAAGCTTCCATTTTTAAAGTAAAACTGCTTTTTTGCTCCTAAGCAACTCATTAGTAATGGACTGAAAATGTCACTTGCATCTAAAACCAACTCTGAGAAATAGCGAGCAAGGACAGGAACACTGGTTCTTCTTTTATTTTACTTGTTTGATTTCTATAGTTGATATAGTATTTCAATAATAACTCTGGATAGTGCTTACATCTATCCCCACTTCTCTGCTCACTTAGCATTAACATAATTCAGGAATTTTAAGAAGTAAATGGATGCTTAAACCACTGTGCTCCCTTAAAAACCCATATGCACATTCAAGGAGGAAAATAAGGCTCCATAGTTATGCTCCATTATTCTGAAAAGCTTTAGGGATAACTAAAGAATACTGGCAGGCCAAACACAGTGAGCCGTGGTTTTCATATCCCTATTTTAGTCATAGTTTTTGGCTTGAACCATAGTTTTCATATCCATACTTTAGGTTATTCTTGAGCCATAGTTCTCATCTCAGTACTTTAGGTTATTCAAATTTAGAAGTTTTTCAATCCTTCATGAAAATGTGTAAACTCTGAAAAATTCACCTGCTTTTTCAGTCATTTAAAAATAGAGAAACAGGGCACATTCTATTCTTCTTGCACTGCATTAGAAAGACCTTTTAATCTAATAAAATGAGAAACAGTGGAAAGCCTTGGGACTTGTAATAATAGCTACGAAACTTTCACTGAGTAGTTTTTATGGCATTGCTTGTACGCTTGGCCTTGAATGTTGTATAAATTATAAACAGACCAAATAATTCGAAGTCGAAACAAGTTGTTTTTCACTTTGAAGGAATTGTGTTCCTCTTCTGATATATCAAATCCTATTTAGCACTTCCAACGAAGCTACAATCTTTTATCTATTGTCATTCTCTGGGATACTATGTCACCTTTAAGTGTAAAAAAAATATTTTCCAGCATTAATGGATACTCTTGTACAAAACACATGCCAAGTGGCTTTCTCCCCTCCTGGAATCTCTGTAACAAATGTTCCATCTAATTGGGCAGTTTGTTTTCCAAGGTGACCAAACAGATGCCTATGGGAATCCCATAATTGTGGCCTAATAAAGAAAGCTTCACATTTTTCTTTTCCTCTCCCTAGATTCTGAAATTAAACATAAGTTACTGCTTTCTGTCTGCTCTCACATATATTAAAGATATATTATCTGTGATTTGTTTGATCTTTTCTGCAAAGCAGTCAGGAACCATTGCAACGTATTTTGTCAAAACATATACAGTATATTCACCACTGTTGCATTCCCTATATAATTACACAATATATTTTATTTCCACACTCTTCAACCCAGTGGGATTTAAATTATTCATGGTAACTTAAATTGTACTAACTTCAGTGGTTCTACTCTGAGTTTTGATAATTGTTCATTGTTCTGCCTCTTGTCCTTTGGGATAAAAATCATGATCTTTTATGGGGCATCCATTCGGATACATAAAGAGTATTAACATGCCCTTAAACATTGTCAAGGTTTTTTTTTTAGTCTTTTTAGTTTTTTTTAGGACTTAGATCCTAATTGTTCTTTTCCGAATCTATACCACAGGTGAAATTCAACCAGTTCCAGCCTATTCGCTAGAATCAGTAGTAAATTTTCTAAGCAGTTCAGAGAAGAAATCTCCTTTTCCCCCCACTTTACAGGGTTAATCCCATCCAGCCATGCCCATCAAGCCACACCCACAGAACCAGTAGTTTTAAAAAAAATTGAATTCCACCACTGATCTATACCAGTATGTCTAATCTTCTCAAAGTCTGTTGGTCTGACTTAGGTTATGGGACTGCTGGCTTTTCTTCTATATTTTCCAATATTTATAAGCAGAGAATTAAAGTAACTTCCATGTGATAACATTAATTCTGCAACTGGAGAAAGGAAAGAATAGAATAGAATAGAATAGAATAGAATAGAATAGAATAGAATAGAATAGAATAGAATAGAATAGAATAG